>VUQS01069343.1:22574-39731 GCA_015108495.1 Heterochromis multidens
CCCTCCATCTCAAACCCCCCCCCCCCCCCACACACACACACACACACACACACACCACCACCACCACCACCATGTCATGTAATACAGCTATGATTGCTTGAGGCTGAGGTTTTGATTGCTTCTTTGCTAAAATTCAAAACATAGAGCTGGAAATGAAATTGATTAAATACCAATAAAACAATATAGTACAACACAATGCTTTGATTCAGATTGAAAGGCATTCAAAGCTCTTCTTTGTTGTTGGCTGCCTTTTGTTCCATCTCTGTCAAAATGATCCCACACTGCTTCAGTAATGTTGAGGTCCGGGCTCTGGAGAGTCCAGTCTATGACTGATAGTGTTCCATTGTGTGTTTTCTATCCAGGTATGTTTTTACTGCACCAGCAGTGTGTTTGGAATCATTGTCATGCTGAAAAATGAAGCCGTTGCCAATCAGACACTTTCCAGATGGTATTGCATGGCTGATCAAACCTGATGGTACTTTTCTGCATTCATAATTCCATTAATTTTGACAAGATCTCCAACACCACTGACTGAAATGCAGTCCCCTACTCTACTGTGTTTTACAGATGGCTGTAGACGTTGACGGTTGTACCTCTCTCCTGACCTCCTCCGTACATATTGACGAGAATTTGGACCAGAAATGTCAATTTGTCTTCCACTTGTCCAGTTTCCTTAAATGTTAAAGTACACACTGCACACCATGCCAAGATATGCCAAGTTTTCAGCTAATAGCTCTCTGAGAATCACCTTGTTGGCGCAAAAATACTATTTTACGCCTGTCAAACTGTGTTATCGTCTGCATTTTTCATATATTCAACTAAAGAAATTGGAACAAACGATGTGTTTTGGCAACAGGCTGATAGTAACTAAGTGCCTGAAGATACAATTTCAAATAGGCTCTTTGCTAAGTTGTCTGTTATGTGTAGACACAACACCGGTTCATCACTTGAGTTACATGCCTTTTTTATGTTTGAATGAGTCATAGGTCCATGTTAAGTGACTTAATATACAACAACAACAACAAAAATCATTCCTCTGAAAATGGTCAATGAAGAAATGAGGTGGCTCAAGAGTTTTGCACAGTACTGTATTTGTTCTCAACTTTTCTCTCAAATTTCTTGTTATTGTTCATCTTTCTTTAAAATGAAACTACAGCTGTAAAATAAAAACATAAAAAAGATACTTCCTCTGCAGAATACTAAGTGGGAGAAAATCTAAATAAATAACGTTCCCCTAAATGTACAGTATTTGAATAAATGTACTTTGTCTATTAACTTTTGCTGACTACCACACCTCACCACTGCCTTCACCTCCCAGTCCAGGAACTCTCACATCACACATCTCACCACCTATACAATCATTAATTATTGAATAAATAAGAGGCCGGAGTGCTGGTCGTCGTACCTCGGTATTCCAGTGTCCTGCTGTCCAGAGTGCAGAGCAGCGCAGCAATTTGCCTTGTAAAGTTCACCATGACTGTGTGTAGAAGTGAAGAGCAGTGCTGCTGATGGATGGAGGGTACTGTGAGTGTGACTGAACAGCCCTGCCAAGCATAAATATTGTCTCTGACTTTGCCCTTTCAGGACAGCCTGATGACAGGAATTGTTTTATTGAGAGATGCTGAAAGAGTGATGCCAGGCCACACTCAGTACAGTGCATGAAAACACTGTTGCTTTAGTACTTTGTCATTATTTATCATATTTCACTATATTTGGATAACCCAGTGTTAGTATGTAAAGATGAGGTAATGAACCTTTTAACTCATTGTCATTCAATTATCTGATGACCTTTGCGAAGTCTGGACACCTGAACTCTTAACTTTAACCAAACCCAAACACAAACTCTGGCCTTGTTAATCCTGACCTCAGGGATTAAAGTTAAACTCATTTAACATTTAATACTTGTTTAAACTCTTATCGCAGTTCTGCTCAGAGTTTAGTCTCAGAGAAACAGCCACATGGCTACAAGTTGAATATCAGTGTTTCACTAATGCATTTGAAATAGAAGGTGGAAAAATGAATGAATGTAGAACAAACAATGAAGAAAAAACACAAAATAAAGTTCAGTATTGTTCTGAAACATGACCAACAAGCACTTTGACTGATTAACCCCATCTAACAGGACTGGCAGCACCCTGGTGTCATGCCCTGACCTGGGCAGCTCATTCACTTTCCAAGGTGTCACTGATATGCTTCACCCTTCAGCAGGAGTGTCTGAATTGCCATGAGAGCCTCAGTATCATCATTCAACAGGCAGAAGGACAAACAGCGGTCACCTGAAAATCAGATATCAACCGTTTTGTAATTCAATCTAAACAGTGGCATTGCAAGCCAAGTATCCATATCATTTGTTTGTTATGTGTTTGTTAGAAACTCATTGTTCATTATGGACCACAAAGAGGTCCTAATCACACTGGGTGCTGGAGGAGTCATTATTGTGTGATCATTTTTAAAGCTTGGACTTTGGGGGGTTTGAACATATAAAGAGCGTTATGAAAGTTATGGATAATTTATCACTTCATATAACACCAAATAGCCTGGTCCTATTTGTTTACATTCAGGTCCACAGACAGTGTGTAATGTCATATTAACCCTGGAGGGTTCTTGGGTGTCTGTAACACACTTGGCAATTTAATCTTAATATCTTGGTGAGAGGTCAAGTATCTGCATCAATTGACTGTCACTTGATCATTGAGAAATCAGTGTTCTTGAGCTTGAAAGAATCTGATCGTAGGCACTCCCTGTAACGATTAATTTCCAGATCATATTGAATTCAGACTCCAAATCTTAAAGAGCAACACTGAGTTAATGTGATAGCTCACGTGAAAGTAAATACTTTCAAAGAGCACTGTAATATGAATAATGAGGATCCATGAGGTTTATTAACATTTTTTTCTGTGCAACCTTGAAATAGAATATTCACTTTTCTTTCTGATGAGATAGTAAGATTGTAAATTAAATATGATATCTATTAAAATACTGCATAATATAATTAAAGTAAAAACAAAACTATATATACTGGATAGAACTATTATATTACTGCCACATTAATTTAACTTTGAATATTATAACTTCTATTGTTTTAAATTTTTTCATTTTTTCTCACTATTAATGCTTTTACCTTCCCAAGATGAATGTTTTAATGCCCTTTTCATAAACGTAAATAATAAATGTCGTACACTGGATAAAAGTGTGTTGAAAAAGTATTACTACTGTTATATAAATGATCCTACATACATAGATGATCCTTCATGTATTTGTAAAAATCTCTAAAATCAACAAAGAGACTATTCTCCTCTCGTACGAGTGTCTGTATGTGTTTAATCATATCTAATATAAACTCAGTGATCACTATATTTTCCCACTTTGGACACACAGCGTGATTAACAGCCACGGCCAACTCCTCAGCCTGAGTGACTAGCTTTGTTTGGTCGATTGTGCCTGTCTGGCTACGGCTTGCTCCATTACAAGTCTAAATGACTAATTAATGGTTCCACGACAGGTGACACCAGCTCCTCAAGATCCATTTACACTCCCATCGCCCCAGGGCTCTCACTGGATGCCACTGTACTTCTTCACTCCTCCCTTCTGTCCATCCTCTCCTCTCCTCCCCCCTCCGCTCATCTCTTATTCATCCAGAGGGGGAGTACTGTTTAAGGAGCAGGTCTGCGGATAGACTGATGGACAGATTGAGAGGCAGGTGGAGCACACAAAGAGAGGTGCAGACTCCATTTGAGATAGGAGGGAGGGTGAGAGAGAAAGAGCGAGGTGGGTGATGTGTGACTATCTTCACAGGAGGGGAGATAGATTAACCCTGAACTCGACCTGCCTACGGGCACAGCAAAGTTTTATGTTGGGTTGGATAGATAGTATAAAACCCTGTGTGTGGATTTAAACTGCATTATTCACAGCTACTACAGAGTCCTTCAACTTCTTACCCCAGCTGCTTTTCAAAGTGATGGACACTATCAAGCATCCATGCTACAGGGCAAGGACAAAGATTAAATAAGATTTTAAATGAAACTGCCGTTACCCAGGAGCATCATGGTGTACCACAGTACATACTCTGGCACCCGCATCTGTGGGCAGCAGCAGAGCAAAGCAGTGCATGCTTCTAGCCAGTAATGATTCTGTACAGCCTTGTACAAAAACTCCCTGAGCACCTCACTTTTATAACTAACAGAGTTAAGCCTATAAGGTTAAGCTTTCATTCAGGTTTGTCCTTTTCACGCTAAGTAACACTAATGAACATCCATCAAAGGAAAGAATAAGAACAGAACCCATTAGAGCCAATGCTGCACACTGTGAGAATGAGAAAGCAGTTTAGTAAATAAACAAATCTGCTATTAAAGGTTGCAATTTAATAAAATTCCAAATGCAGCATTAAAGTGGGAAAAGATGGAAAAGTGAACTGAAAGCACAAAACTGACAGATTTTTTCTGCATAGAAGAATTTTGGTGCTCCCAAAACAGGTCTAAGCGAGAACACTGTCATTGTTGTTTTATTTACAAAAACATAATAGACAAGACAATGCATAGACTTTTGTAAAAATAAGTTATCGCACTTTGTGTTTACGTGAACTGATTGTGTTTACTCTCACATCACCCAAAGGCCCATTTTGAACCAGGAAAAACACATAGTTCAGATGTTATGTAGTGTATCAAAAAAACACCAGAAAATGTAACCTCAAACATTAATTTTGTAATTCGAGCATGTGTTTAACACTACTTTACACACTGACCCCACAAATTTTTTTAAATTTTAGGCTACATAATAGTTTTAAGGTTGTATCTTCTCACAGTATTTACTCTGTGTGTTGCCAGAGACATGATCATGGTGCAGGTAATGTCTTTGATGTAGTGAGACACCGTGTTGAGCCATGACAGGAGATCTAAGCACCTAACACCAACTGATACCCTCAGGCTTGGAGGACTGTTTTTACAGTGCTCAACTGCTGTAGATGGGCATGCTTGTGTCCTTTATTTGGTTTGTTTGGATTATATTTAATTATGAGTAAGTCCAGCATGTGTCAGTCATGTGCCAGCTGGAAGGAGGATGAAGAAAAGATCAGGTTGGCTGTTAACTCAAGGTTAATGAATGACGGATGACGTAGCATAAATGAAGGAGAAACCCAAAATGAGAAAGTGAATGCAGGGACTGTTTGAAGCTAATATACAGTGTAATTCTAGATCATAAAAAACTATGCAGTCATTAATGCATGTAACCAAATGTAATTGGAGCACACATAGTGGTTTCCATTATGCATACACACAACAGCAGTATGCTTCTGCTAATTTGGCATGTGCACTGGACCTGTCAGAAATAATGACACACCTGAGGATTAGACGAAAACTGGTCACTCACCCTCTAGTTTACAGATACACACACACACTTACTGTAGTCAGGAGATAGAGATGGGCAGCCTTGAGTAAATCAATTACGAGGTTCAGTGTCAAATTGAAGAGCATGGTGAGGGCACCGTATCCCAGCAGCAGCCTGTGAACAGCAGCCACCACTAAATCAGCTCACAGCTCTGGCAGAAAGAGTGGACACCCAGGTTGTGGAGGAGGCAAAGGGGTCCTGAGAGGATAAGAGGAGGACTGAGCAGATGTGCTTGTGTGTTTGGAGGAAGAAATGCTGTCTGGTATGTCTTAAAAGGCAAAACAACCTGACATTAATTTGTGCTTATCAGCAGGACCAGCAGTAAGACCATTTTCCAGCTTTCGTTATCTTGTTCTGCCCTGTTGTTTCTGTGTCTCAGTTTCTTGTTCTCCCTCTCCCACTGTCTATATTTACATCCCCACCATAAACATTTATGTCCATTTGTTCCTGATGGAGTGCTCTCGAGGATGACAGCACGCTGCAATCAGCTCCAGACTCCCCAGTGCTGTGGTCTCTGTGATAAGCAACAGTATTCTTACTGTCCTTCAATGAACAATTTGTGATTTCGAGAAATACGCTTATTTTCTTGCCAGGTTAGAGGAAAAGATCAATACCAATTTCATACCACTTTCTATTCTCTTAGAAAAAAAAAAGATACATTAATCAATACATTGTAAATACACTAACACAATTTCTAGGCAGATCCTTTTGCTCAGATAATTTGATTTACTTCAAGCCTGAGTTTGTTTTTTTATCATGGTTTGGGAGCTCTTATTTCCATTTAAGGTAAATTTCTATATCAAAGCATGTGTGCTTTCAACTTTGCGACAGTTTGGAGAAAGTGTCAAACCTAGGTCCATGAAGAACTGCTTTTCTAAGACTGGTGTGAAAGATTTTGATTGTATAGAGCCCCGCTATCAGTCTCATCCAGTGGCTTGGGACGAACTGATGGGCACATCAATGAGGACAAATCCCCACAGCTGGTGTCCAAAATGTTAGGATAAGACTACAATCAGAATTAGATCACAAATACATATTTTACTGTACGAGAGAGACGGAAAAAGAAAGCCAGTCCAAAAGTTTTGATTTAAACTTTTTTTGTTGTTGATAGACCATTGTTGTAGGATCATGGTGGAGGTGATGCGCATTAGAAACACAGCAACAAATGGGAGGATGAATTCTACTAGGTATTGTTCTTTCTTTCTTTCTTTCTTTCTTTCTTTGCTATCTCTGGTCCAGATTCTAATGTTTTGTTTTGGTTTTGATCTCTTTTGCTCTCCAGTTCCTTAAAAATTTTTTTCTGACTTCACTTTCCTTCTCTCTTTTTGCCCACAGAACTAACTGCAATGTTCTGTCATATGGAGGTATCCATGGTACTGACCCTTGGGCAGTCTCTGACTTTTCCCCTTTCCTCATCTTTAGATCTTTATTTCATGCCTCATCTTGTGTTTCTTACCCTTTAAAATTGAATAAATCTCCTTCCTCTTCTGTTCTTTTCCTTCCTTTGATCGTTTCATTTTAGGCTACTTCCTTTTGAACACAGAACAACAAGTCCCTCAGAGTCAGGTATTTCTTTGTGGAGCTGTCCAGGGTGCTGAAGCTGTGGTTCTAGAGACTAACTTTTTCACCAACACACTATTATGATTGGTGAACAAGTACTCCAAATAAATATTGCCACCAATTCCACTTAATACAGAAGATATATTGAATTCTAGCAATGTACTATGCCATAGTACCTTTGCACTAAAGTTTTCAGATTCCTTGTTCCTTAGTTAGAGTATAATTCACTTCATCCCCATTAGTCCCAGAAAATAATGTAAACATCAGTTGTTTCCTTCCTTGTTTCTGGGTAAGTAATAAGACAAAATGGCAGGTCAGTCCTACATGTCAGTCCAGCACCACAGACCAATGCAAAACTCTGATTTAGAAGCAGCTTATTTATTCAGGCTTATTGATTTGTTTGCCAACTCTGTACTGTAGACGTGGGGAGCGTGACCAACGCTCCAAAAGTGAGTTTTCTTTCTTTGGAAAATTGATCAATCAGAAAGAACTGACCAAGGCCCCATTAAACACGCTCCACTACCCAGACATAATTACAGCAACTAATTTGCAATGAATGCAAAATATAACTCAAGCCTGTAATAATGTAATAATAGAAATATTATGCATGGGGAGAAAAAAAAACAGCCTTGGAGTTAAATGATCATATAACTATCCAGTAATAATAAATAGTGTCCTGCTATAACAGTGAGAAGTTTTGACTATTATTAAGGGCATTACTATTTAGTTTTTGGTGTTGAGGATTTTCCAGTGGTAAGTATTTTAGAGAATATCTCTTCAGGAAGCACAGCTAACATTAAAGTTCATCCATCCATTGACTCCAAATAATTTTCAGGGAGTCATCTATTCTTCTTCGAATCCCCTTTTCAGCTAAATCATGAATTATGAAGTAAGAGGGCTCAAAAGAACCTCACGCGTACCGTGCATCTCTCTCTCTCTCTCTCTCTCTCTCGCTCGCTCGGTGACAGGCGTCAAAAATACCACCAAGGGAGCGCGGATCAGAAGCTTTCCGAGCAGCCACACTTGGCCGTCTTCAGCCGCTCCCATGCGTAAATATCTCAAACAAAACTCATCTTTTCTCCAGAAAAGACCGACTCCAAGGTGACAATGAAGAAAGCGATTTATTTCTATTCTGATTGTTCCAAGTAAATGCAATACGTAGAACTGACGCGACTTTACACGCCTGTGAGAGGATCGGTCACCTTCTTTGCAACACCCATCGGCATATTCCTGCTTTGAGGGGGGGGGGAAATGAGGGAGAAGATGTGGATATTTTATAGTTCGGACGATTCAAAGTGTATTTTTTCTATTTGGAACCAGTGGTGTTTGTATTACGCAGCAGTGATGTGTTTGTTGTTTTCGTCCGTCAGGATGGACGATGCTTGCCCCTCGTCCTGCATCTGTACCAGAGACTCGGGGACGGTGACCTGCCGTGATGGGGACAACACTGAGGTACCCAGAGACATACCGGAGTGGACATCCACCCTGATACTTAAGGGGAGTAACATCTCAACTTTACAGCGTGATGCATTCATGACCAACGGCACGGAGTTGGAAATGACGACACTCTCTCTGTCCTATAACGGGATACAGGCTATTGAACCTTATGCCTTCCTGGGGCTTTCCCGGTTACATTTGTTGGATCTTAGCCACAATCAGTTGGAGTTTATCTCATCCAGGGCTTTCCACGGATTACCCGAGCTGCGCTCTCTTTACCTGAATTTCTCTATTTTGCCTGCGGCCACGACGCAGCTCTCAGATGCGCTCACCACACAAAGTTTGCGCAACCTCCATAGACTAGAGTTGGCGGGAAACAAGCTGACGTCTATACCTCTTGAGAGATTAGATATCTATAACCTCCACGCATTGGTGCTGATAAATAACTCAATAGAGAACATCGGCAGGGAAAACGTGACCAGTTTGTACCAGCAAAGGCGCATACGCGTCTACTTGTCTTTAAATCCGTTTCGGTGCAACTGTGAACTGGAGGCGTTTTACTACTGGTTGAAGAACTCATCCCAGTGCCCGGATGCAGGGCGTCTCCTGTGCAGTGAGCCGGAGGCCAAGAGGGGGAGTCCTGTAGAAAAGCTCCGGGGAGAGGAGGTTGATTGTATGAACGAGAATCTGGAGGCGGTGTCATATGTTTTCCTCGGTATAGTGTTAGCTCTCATCGGGGTGGTGTTTCTGATGGTGCTGTATCTAAACCGGGGAGGCATCAAACGGTGGCTCAACAACATCAGAGAGGCTTGCCGAGACCAGATGGAGGTCTATCATTACCGCTACGAGCAGGACTCAGACCCCAGACTGGCCAACGTGGCTGTTTAATCAGTTGAAACATCAAGCCAGTGTTGTATATTGTGAGGACAGATAATATTTTAAAGAGGCTGGCCACCAGGAGAACTGCTTTGTCAAAGACTGTGGCCTTGCCCTGTCACAACTACAATCGATGGTTTTTAAAACTAGTTTCATCATGCCCATGAATTCACTCTGGGATATGCACAGAGCCAAAGGCAGTTAAATTACTATAAGTAACTGTTCATCCAGCACAACTGAACACTTAAATCTTCTAAGCAGTATTGTACATATTGTATATGAGTATCTCCTCATGACAGGAATGCTTTTCATGCATCATGTTATCTCACACAGTCAGCGTCTTGTCACACTTATTTAGTATTTACCTTCAATAACCAAGTGAAAAGCGTACAGTAAAGGTACATCAAATTTCCAATTTAAAAAGCTGAATCAATGTTATTACTTAAAACTGCAGGCCTTGGAAACTGCTTAATATTTTACATTCAGGAAAACCTGCATAGGGAGTGCATATTGTCAGAAAACTGTTAGAGAAGGAAACTGGGCAGATAAGGAAATTCATTTGGCATTTTTTTTTAATGGAGTGCCATGTTTGTGGAATATGTTACCAACCATATTATTATGAAGAGTCTTTCATCTCTGAGAAGAACGTGTATCGTTTGACACCAGATCAGTAAAGCTGTGAAAAAAGAAAGAGACCGATTTTAACCATGCATGTTATTCCAGTAGGCGTAGAAAAACCAACCAAAACATTAATAAAAGGTCGAACAAAAATCGTGAGTTTGCAGTGTGTCTGTACATTTTATCATCACTGTCAGGGAATGTAGACTTCATGCAGCACCGTGCCAGACTTTAAATGGAGGAAATGTTTTTTTTCCTGCTGTGTTTCTGAATGAGTGTGTCTGCTCCTTGTGAAATTTGAAGAACGTATGACTTCACAAACTAAAGTATGTGCCACATCGTCATCGGGGTTCAAGGTCTAGAGGGAAAGACTGGAGAGATACGACAGAAAGGCGCAGCAGTGTTAATCTCATCAGCACTGTGACTAATAACCCGTAGAGACTGATGATGGCAGTTGGTATCTTTATGGCTCAGAGCTGATCAACCTTCTTAACTAAAGGTCTCCATTACAATCAAGGTCAAACATTAAAGAAAGAGAAAATAGTGGGAGTGCCCAGGTGTGTCCCTGTGTGTATGAAAAGAAAACAAACTTTAGTTATGGAATAATAAACAAGCAGTAGGCTGTCTTGTGTTGTCACATTATTAACGGAAGGTAAGAGAGTGAGTAAATCAATGCACTGTGCTTGGGAACTAACCAAGGAATCAGTGTACCAGCTGTTCCTCTTCTATAACTCATAACAAGTGTGATTAATACACCTGATTAAAGACAATGAGGCGAGAAAATTAGAATCATCCACACTACACTTGATGTACAGTTCTAACAAAAGGAGTGAGATGATGATTAGCACTTTCAGCCGCAGAGAAGGATCAAGCAGTGACAAATCAGTTTGAAACAGATGGCCCCCTCTAGACAAGCTACAGTTATTTATGTCTCCATCTACAGATTACAGTATTAAAATGCCTGCATATTTAACTTAAACTTCCAATGAATGAATTAGATAATGTATTATGTCAGCAGTGGAGGACGCAACTTTACGTAACAAAAGACATCAAGATGTGACACGGTGCCACTTGTTGACATGCCACTGTATCATACGCTGTCATGTTGCATATGAAGGTTGAAGAGATAAAGCTAATCATCAGGACAGCAGTGTCCAAGGATAAAAGCTTTTGTGTGCTGTATATGCATGTTCCAAGTCTGCAGCCATGGCAGCAGCTCTGCAAGGCTGCGCTGAAACATAGCAGTGCTTTGAGCTCAAAGCTACCGGCAGTTTGTGTGTTCACTGTTGCAGTGCTGATGTTAAGCAGGTGTCATTTAGAATATTTACTTAGTGTGTTAGCATTTGTCAGTTTGCACAAAAAGAAGCTGATGATGATGGATTTTATTACTTTTGCATGTATTAGGTCATGAAAGGACAAATTGGACAAATTAAGATCTTTGGCACTAGATGAAAAGTTGGAGGAAGGTAGTTTTTTAAGTGTCAAGTTGTAGGATTGTGACCAAAAATGTTTTATTGCCCTCCAGTATTTCAGTCTGTGGGAAAAGTGTTGGGACACGCCATCCCCAGATTAACATTACCATTGTGCCTGAAAATGAAGAATCCAGGCTTAAGTAACAACCTATAAAAGTTCATAATTTGAAATGTGTGATGTTATTCTGTCAAAACCAATTGTTGCGGTTGTTCTTCGAGATTCGGGTTAATCTCATAACAATGCACTAAATAATGAAATGCAAGATTACTGAACACACATTGTCTGAATTTTTCACGGCTTCTGGTGTTACTATGAGCTCCAGAATGTGAATAATGGATGTGTGATTTTAAGCCACTGTTTACAAATGCGGATAAATTTGAAAAAGCTAATGAAATGCTAAATCATCCTCAGACTAATGGTTTTGAAGTTTGCCTTTGGGCAAGCTAATTCTGTTCATACAGATAAAAGAACACAAAACATTTGATAATAATAGTTAAGGAAGATTGAAGTAATATGGAGGATAATGTTTCGATCAAAGAGAGAGAGAATGAGACCAAACAGAGGCTCTTAACTTATTGTATGAGCTGCTGGTTTAAGTTCAAATGCTGAGCTTATTTGCCTTTAATAATCCAGAAACACAAACACGACACACATGCAAAAACCTTATTAGAGCCAGCTGGGATCATATATTTCTATAATATTCATAGTTACTTCCTTCATTATCAATCCTTCCACTTGATTCAGTGAAAATGTAATCTCCTGAGCAATTAATTTTATTCTGACCTGGACTCTGCTCTACATAATCATCAATGATCTTCCCAATTCCTGCTTCAGCCTGACTTTGACTGCATCTCCCTTATCTTTCTTCTGCATGTTGTCTGCCTCTTCAGCCATCGCTTTTTTCTATTTTCTGGGATTCTGGGTCATAAGTAAACAGTTAGGAGCAACAAAGTGTTTATTCTTTGGTCAAACAGTCTTATTTTGTCTTTTCGTAATATCCAGACTTCAACCCTGCACTCTCGGTGTTCTTTACTTGTCATTTCTCCTTTTTTGGGTTTCTTCATTTTTCTACATTCTGCTTACAATTTCAGACCTCCTCTGTACCCTTGCATCCCCACCCTTTTTCCCTCTCCCGTCTATTTCACCCCCCCGCTCCTCTTCATTCAGGTAAATGACTTTATCCAGTTGAGTGACTTTGTAAGGACGCAGAGACAGGGTTTAAGCTGAGCCCAGCAAAAGGGAGGGACAGAAGAAGAAAGATAAAGAAAAGGGGAGTAGAGAAAAGATTCATTAGAGTTCTTTAGTCCAGGCTACAAATGCCCTTGCCTTATGCAAAACGATGACTCATCGTCTTGCTCTATATATGAATATCCGGGAGGCCAAAACACAACTGCTATCTAAGAGAGACTAAACAGCAAAATATTATCTTTGAATATTATTGAACTCAATCATGAGCATCTGAACTTCAGTCTACTTTTTAATTACCTCCGTCATTCTTTCATAGGAACACTTTCACCATGATGGCCTGAGTGTGGATGTCTTACAGACCAACACCTGCTGACAGAGCAGTATGACTACCTTTGCACATGCATTACTAGATGTGCAAAATGAAGATGCAGTGAGTCATAACCAAATAACATCTTTGAACCCTATCTCTGTTAAATTGGTTTCCTGGGATGCTGAGTGTATATGGAGATGAGTCTTCTGGTGTGTATTCTGCTGATTACTGGCTATTGATTGCTGGATGTGTCTCTGCTGCTGTTTCAAGATAAGAGAATAGTCTGGCACTGTAGGATACGGGAAGGAGCAATGTTGCTGCAGGCAGGAGTAGGTTGTAAACCAAATCTGTGAGTTGAACTTATCATAATGTCCAGCAACTGAAGGAGGTTTTCAACGGTAATGCTCTACATTTAATGAGCTCTGAATGGCAGTTGTCCTCATGTGGAATAATCACTGAATCTGTGTAGAACTAGAAAAAAAATGAAACACTGTTACTTGTTTCTGAGTTTTCTGAGCTATCTACACTCACCCATAGATAGCATTATAAAGTGCACCCGAGTTTTGCTCGCTTTGTCTTTAGAATGGTTTTAATTCTTGGTGGCACAAATTCAACAAGATGCCTGAAACATTCCTCAGAGATTTTGGTCCATATTGACATGATAGCATCACACAGTTGCTGCAGATTTGGCAGCTGCACATCCATGATGTGAATCTACCATTCCACTGCATCCCAAAGGTGCTCTATTGGATTCAGACCTGGTGACTGTGGAGATCATTTGAGTACAGTGAGCTCATTGTTGTGTTTAAGAAACCAGTTTGAGATGATTTGAGCTTTGTGACCTGGAACATTATTCTGCTGGAAGCAGCCACCAGAAGATGGGTATACTGTGGTCATAAAGGGATAAACATGGTCAGCAACAATGCTTTTACTCATACTAATTTAGGTAGGCCATGGCATTTAAATGATGCTCAGTTGGTATATCCCCCACACCAATTCACCATTACCACCAACAAACATTGATGGACCAATCCAAGGCTGGACTGATTCATGCTTTCATGTTGTTCATGTCGAATTCTGACCTTACCATCTTAATGTTGCAGTAGAATTCGAGACTCAACAGACCAGGCAACATTTTTCAACTCTTCTATTGTTCAATTTTGGTGAGCTTGTGTGAATTATAGCCTCAGGTTGCTGTTTTTAGCTGACAGGAGTGGCACCTGGTGTGGTCTTCTGCTGCTGTAGCCCATCTGCTTCAAGGTTCAACCTGTTGTGCATTCAGAGATGCTCTTCTGCATACCTTGGTTGTATCAAGTGGTTAGTTGAGTTACTGTTACCTTCCTACTGTATCAGTTCAAAGCACTCTGGCCATTGTCCTCTAACCTCTGGCTTCAACAAGGCATTTTCACTCAGAAAACTGCTGCATATCATATATTTTCTCTTTTTCAAACCAGTCTGTGAACCCTAGAGATGGTTGTGTGTGAAAATCCCAGTAGATCAGCAGTTTCTGAAATACTCAGACCAGCCCGCCTCTCACCAACAACCATGTCACATTCAAAGTCACTTAAATCACCTTTCTTCCACATTCTGATTCTCGGTTTGAGCTTCAGCAGGTTGTTTTGACCATGTCTACATGACTAAATGCGGTGGGTTTCTGCCGTGTTATTGGGTGATTACATTAGACATTTACAATAACAAGGAGTTGAACAGTTTTATCTAATGAAGTGGTTGTTGAGTGTATATCTTACTAATGTGATGTCATTGAATTGTATATAAGTAGCATGTCAGTTCAGGGACATTTAGGGGTCACGCAGTTTCAATTTTTGCTGCATTTTACAGTATCAAATGACATGTACCATGTTTAGGATTAGGACAGCAGGAAAGCAAAAATGTGCTGTGATATCAGGCAAAATTACTTAAGGAGATTGCTACCTTATTCATATGCCATTTCATGATACCACATTGGTGCTTAACAAATTTGTTGCACTTTTGATATCAGTCATAGATAAAAAGAGACATCAGCTCTTAATTAAGCTAGTTTGGGCTACCTGAACTGTAGTTCTATGTTGCTAATTCCACTATAAGGTACATTATCCACAGGTACTGTATCTGCATGAAGACAGAATTCATTAAACTTTACCAAGAAAATAGAATTAGATTTCAATGTTACTCATTTTAAACTGATTTTTTTAAAGTAAAGTTCTCAAAATCAAACACATTAATTCAAGAAGATTTTTTTTGTTCTTTCTGCTTTTTAGACAAACATCTGCTTATTGTATTTCTAACAGGACTAAGACTGCCATATCTTCTTGATACCAGTTTGGAAAACCTTTATATCACTTGGTATTTCACAATACAAAAGAAGTAAGAAAAAGTTTCATTATTCATTCAGGGCAAGTATGCTCCTCTGTTGGTCATCTCTTTTAGTTTTTGAAGGTCCACATGAAATGTGACTCCAGATTTTAGAGTAACACACACTTTGAATATATAAGGTTAGACTTTTAACAATTGCTATGACACATCATTAGTGGACTCCCCCCCGCCAAACATTTCCTCCCAGTTTTAATTGTTAGAGAGCAGGTTTGAAATTGCTAATAGGTTCTTATGAGATTAATTAAGGCAAACTTTAAACAGTAAAAGCTTTGTTTGTTCCAGGCAAGGTCATTAAGAAGCATTCTGTGGTAATGTCACCACAAATGGAGCTCATTAAGGAAACTCCCAGGAGTCAGAGAAGCAGGAGTGAATTTTTTGTCCAGGGTCACTGTGTCCTGTTTGATTTTTATGCACTCTCAGGAGATTCTGTGCATCTCGCATCTCACTGTATTATTTTATCTACTTACTTTGTATAGCTGAAACTCATGTACAATAAAATTTGATAAGTAAGAGACAAAATTCATATACATACAGTATATCTCAGATAATTATGAAACGATCCAGTAATCCCAGTTTATGAACACCCAGCTTTTTTTTTTTTATTTCCTGACCAGACTGCATTACATTTACAAAATATGGGAATATGGTTTAGTAAAATAAAGGTCAACTGGCCTTTGACCAGGAGAACAGATTATTTCTTAACAAGCTGGACATTCTCAGATCTCTACACCGATTACAGAAGGGCCACACATCTGCTTTGATATTTAATCAATATTTAAGAATAAATAGGCAGCAATGTGAGCACCATAGTGCTTAGCACTGTTGGTTTGCAGCAAGAAGGTCCTGGGTTCAAATCCAGAGTGTGGCCTTTCTGTGTGGAGTTTGCATGTTCTCCCCATATCTGTGTAGGTTCTCTCTGTGTACTCATGCTTCCTCCCACAGTCCAAAGACATGCACAGGGTAGGGTTTATTGGTGATTCTAAATTTGCTATCGGTGTGAATAATTGTCTGTCTCATTAACCCTGTGACAGATTGGCAACCTGTCCATGGTCTACCCTGCCTCTTGCTCTATGACATACAGCCCCCACACCGCAACCCTGAATTGGATAAGTGCAAGAAAATGGATTGAATGTATTGAATGAGCTGAGGAGGAAGAATTTTGACCTTATTGTAGGGCAAACATTAATTCCTCAGATTTCACGCTTTAATTTCAGTCAATTTCTTCCCATCAGGGGCACAGGCGCTCACTGTAAATTAGATAATTTGGTTAACAAGGACCACCAATACCCTTCACATCTCAGAAATGATGGAAAATGCTGTGTTGATAAACAGGATATAATATTATATAGGATATAATATATAGATATTCAGCCACCATGAGAGCTTTAAAAAATATGGCTCTCATATAAAAATTAGGACTAAATAAACAACTGCCAGTTCAGAACTGATTATACCTAAATCATGTAATTTTCAGTTATGGCACAGTGTCGGCTCACACCAAGAAGGTTTTGGGTTTGAATCCACCAGCTGACTGGAGCCTTTCTGTGTGGAGTTTGCATGTTCTCCCTGTGTCTGCGTGGGTTCTGTCCAGAGTACGAATACAAATATGAATATGAATACGAATATGAATACGAATACGAATACGAATACGAATAAGAATAAGAATAACTTTATTGATCCCAGAGGGAAATTCATTTGTCTGACAGCTCATCTGCTATTTATATGAGAATTGTAAAGCCTGATGGCTGTGGGTGCGAATGATTTTCTGTTTCTCTCCGTTTTACAACGGAGAGAGAGGAGTCTTCCAGTACTGATGTTTTTTTGTTCCATAAAGATGTTATAAAGTGGGTGATCAGAGTTGTTCAGGATGGCTTCTAACATCTTTAGTGTGTATCTTTCCACCACTTCCCCCAGTGTGTCCAGTCTGGCTCCAATTACAG
>VUQS01069344.1:0-10157 GCA_015108495.1 Heterochromis multidens
GGTCATTAACCCACTATTGATCATGTCAGTCCATTGATCATGTGAGTGATTAACCCACTATTGATCATGTGAGTCCATTGATCATGTGAGTGATTAACCCACTATTGATCATGGGCTCCCCAGTGTCACCCATTGTAGCCAACCTTTACATGGAGGAAGTGGAAAGCAAAGCTCTTTCAAAGGGACAGCCCCTAGCCACTGCTACAGATATGTTGATGACACCTGGGTCAAAATCAAAACCCAAGAAGTAGAAGCCTTCTCTGTTCACATCAACTCAGTGGATAAAAAAATAAAGTTCACCAGGGAAGATCCAAAGGATAATAGTTTGCTGTTTCTGGACTGTGCTGTGCGCATGGAGAAGGATGGAAGCCTCAACATTGAAGTTTACCGGAAGCCCACACACACAGATCAGTACCTACTCTTTGACTCCCACCACCCTCTGGAACACAAACTTGGTGTGATCAGGACCCTGCAACCCTGCAACACCGAGCAGAAAATGTTCCCTCTAAGGCAGAAGGGAAAGAAAAGGAACACACACATGTAAGGAAAGCTCTTAAAACTTGTGGTTATCCCAACTGGGCCTTCATCAAATCAAACAAGCTAGCAAACTTGCTACTAACTTAAACTCTGACCAGCCTCATAAATCCTCTTTTTCATGGGTGCTACTTTGGAAAACAGGCACAGAAATTACTTTATTGGAAATAAAGAATTTGAGCTGCATTTAAATTTCTGGGTGCCCTATGCTACAGTCACACTAGGGAAAGCAGTGGCCAGAGACCAGGCGAAATGACCACAATATTTGTGACCATGTGCAATGAAATTGTGATCTTGTTGCCTTTGAAATGGTTGCTTCGAAGACGGGGACCAGGCCTGTGACCACTTGCAGCCAGTTGCTGTCTTCAAAGTGAGTTTGGTGCTTCAAGACAGCACCTAAATGGCAATTAGATGTAGTCAGTCTGCTATCAGTTTATGATTGAATGGGTCAAGTTGGCAATTACATGCAATCTGTTTGTGATTTAACTGCAAAATTAAATAGCTGCTGGGCTGTTATATAGGAATTAAACCAGAATACAATCCGTTGGCAACCAGCTGAGTTGGGTCCCCTATTGCAAAGAGACGCGTCGCAGATGAGTTGCACTTGTTGACACAGACTGACTCAGATTGATTGCAATGATTGGCAGTCTATCTGCATTTATCAATAAGATGGTCATTTTTTGTAAACCTTTGCCAGTCAGTCTGAGTTGGACCACAATTTTTTGGAGATAGGTGACCTGTGCAATCACCTTGTGATCAAAAGCAGTTGTGCAGAGGTTTAGGGTCTTGCACACTCAGCCTTTGGACCAGGTGGTTGCCACAACTACTTGCCCAGAGGTTGAATGACAGCAAAACAATTCAGTGCAATCACCGATTGAAACCACAGACTTTTCGTAGTTGCAAGGAGGTTGCCGTCCTATTTTTACTCTAACACGATGGAGCCGTTAGTGCTTGTCTGGTTTTGGGAACTAAAGAAGCAATTAGATGGCAACTTACATAAGACTGAAGTGAAAAGATAAGAGTTTGGCAAATTTCAACATTTCAGTTTTAAGGGGTGATTATGTGTCACTTTTGTTCTTATATCTTATTGCTGCTGCCTTCAAGTTATCAAGAAACAAACACTGGTTCATCTTTTGCTGCTTGTCTGTTTTGTTTCAGGGTGAAGTGAAATTTTGGACTGGGGGATAATGACATGGATTTTTTAAATATCTTTTACTGCGTATATTTTAAACCAGTTATTTCTGTAAAAACACTTAAAAGCTGCTACTTGAAGCTATAACAGTTTGTTGTAAAAGGCGTAAACAAAAGAATTCATCCAACTACACACATTTGGCTCGATGAAGGTGCTAGAGGAAAGCTGATAGTATAACCAAGCTTGTACACAGTAAGTACTGTAAATTTATTGCTAACTGGTGAGGTGATTGACTTATTTTAAAACAGAAAGCCCTGCCTGGTGGTGCAAGACAAAAAATTAAGGAAAAAAATCAGGAATTCCTTAAATTAGACATGTTTTGGTCTTAAATCTGCTTATAAGATTTCATGCCAGTTTCTCCACAGGTCTCAAGGTATGCTTGTCACAAACAGATGGAGTGAGGTAATCACAATGACTGTTTTTTTAATGAAGGTATAAATGACAGATTGCAATAATAATAACACTATAACTTGAATAAAAATATGCACAATGAATGAATGAACAAAATAGTTTGTTTTACATTCTTTATCATCTACCCCCACACACTACAAATGTCTTGCCTCCTCCCTCTCATCCATCCATGTGTGTCATAGCAAGACCAGAATTAGACTAGGTTTCTGGATCACGCCCTGTTTTGTGTGTGTGCGCGCGGGTGCCTGTGTGTGTGTTGGGCTTGTACTGTATTTGTAGAAGACGTCTGGGTCAGCTCCAGTAACACCCACTGCTTCACCCCCCATATCTCACATCCTCAATTAGACATCCTCACACCGGGCTAAGCCGGGGTCGCTCAGATTGGATCTCCCAGAGGTGCTTGGCCACCAGCCACTGAAATCCCCTCTCCTGCCCACCCAATACCACACACTCCTCGCATACAGAGAATAACCCTCAGCCCAGGACTGATGCCCCTGCAGCCACATAATACCCAGAGGTCTGATTCCAACATGCAATCACATGTTTGACCAGGGGTGGGAATAGCAAATGACGTTCAACACTACTATGACATTTTGAGATATTTTTAAAGTTAAAAAAAAAACAAAAAAAACAAAACTGCATCTTCTCTATGACACATTCAAGCATCAGCTAGTAAACACACACACACTATCCCCTCTTTCACTCAATCAGGCAGAATCTGTCCCCTTGGCTGGTACCCTCGGTACCCCTCCCATCATCATCATCATCAGCTGGGCATGGAGACAGCAGGCCTGTAGGTGGTTCAGCTATGTGTCATACATTACATGCCAGTGCAGGGGAGGAGGACTGACACAGAGCATGTGTTACACTTGCTCAGTTTGATGTGCTCTGCCCTCGCACAGGCACCACTGTGGGTGGCATAGCTATGTGTCATAATCACCATCATCCTTTGCTTTGTCGGATTTCTCCACATACGTGCGTGCCTTTGTGAGTGTGTGTGTGTGTGCGATTGTTTTTGCGTCGCTATACTGTAGGTCCTTTTGTGGAGGTGCCGCGCAGTGGGCTCATTCACAGTGTGGGAGCTGCTGTTATACAGTGGCACTGATTCATTTTTTCTGCATGTGCTATTGTGTATTGAGGCGGTCTGACGGTTCATGTTTTTACATCATGTAAGTCTTCAGCTAATTATCTTTGCCCTGCCTACTGCTGGGGTCTGTGTGCTGTGTGTGCAGTGTGTTTCTTTTTTTTTGTTTGTTTCATTTTTTTTTCAGCACAGCTCATTAAGAATAGAGACAGCATAATAAGACACATTTTAATAAGAGCAAATGCTGTAAAACATTTTTTTTAGATGTTTAATAAAAAATTTGAACTCAAGGTCACCTCACAAGCTTTCTCCAAGGTTTCTGTCAGCTGTGTCTCATTCTTTAGTGGATAGAAAGGACCCCAGATAACTCCATTTGCTTAGGAAGATGACAATAAATTTTACCTTTTACAAGCAATCTTTAAATTTGTTGTACCTCTCTTGCACATTGCCCACCTTGTTATTTTAGCTCCATGCAATTAACTTCTTTCTTTTTCGGCTGGCTGGTTGTGGTGGGGCATATCAAGTAACCCAGGTGTATCAAGTGCTGATGCGTAGGATTATTCATTGTCATACCTGCCTCATTTGTCATTTGCTCAAACTTCAATTTTGCTCCACAGCTTTTCTAAGTTGTGCATGCTTTGTTAAAAACAAAAACTGAATGGTTTGCCATTAGATTTTTACAGATATCCCAGAGGATGAACTGTAAATTGTCATGGTCCAATGGTTTGTGTGAGGTTTTTTATTATTGTGAGTTTTGGATTATTGTCATCTTGAGCTTCAATTCTTCTTTTTTTTTCTTCGTTGTTTAAATTTTGGTTCCTCCATTTCTGTTGAAGTTTTTTTTATTCTTGTGTGACTTTACAGTTATTCCAGTATTGTATTTTCTTCTTCTTCTAATTTGCCCAGAACCTCCTAGTCTGTGCTGACTCCTACTCCTTCATGTGTGATCATTTGTGTGTCCTTGTCCCTGACTACTTTTTTAGTTACCCTTTATATCCTAGTATTTTTCTTTTGGTTACTTCCTGTTTTACTTAGTAGGTAAGTTTCCTTTTGTGTCTAGCTCTAGTTTTACTTCCTAACTTTTCTCTCCTTTGTGATTGCTCCTCCGTATTGAAGCTTGAAACTGAAAAAAACAATTTTTTTTCTATCAGTCAGTCAAAATTTTGACTAAATAACTCAAAATTCCACTTTTTTTAAATTGTCAGTTTTTAGATATTTTCTCAGTATTTTGTGTTAGTCAGTCTCAGACCAACCCCAACCTCTAAGTCAAAATTTTGAGACTATAACCCGAAATTTTGACTTGCAGACAGCAATAAATAAAAATAAATAAATTCATTGGTGGAAACAAGCTTCCATACCTCCCTGATTGTTTTTACCTGCTGTTTACTGTTAATTGTATCCTTCTGTCTTCTGCCCTCACCTGTGTCCTGTTTCCCAATGAGTCTTCTGCGTATCTATATGGTCCTGTCTTTCCTATTGTCTTTGTCAGATGTTACTGTAGCGCTCCTTGCTTGGATTCCTGGTTTGTGTACTTTTGTAAACTCTGGACTTTGTGAGCTGAATAAAGGCTCATTATTTGCTCATTTGAACCTGCCTACATGTCCTGTATGTGGGTCCCTCCACACGACAACATAAAAAACTGCTGATTCCTGATTTTTCCAGACAGATTTATCCATTTGTATATGTACTTTGGGTTTGGAATAACAAACAGCAAAGCTTTTGACATTCCCATTTGCTTCAGCTATACATTGTGTTTAAAGCTTCAGTAATTAATAAATGTTGGCACGCTGACATGCTGATATACTACAGATCTGTTAAACATCAACATGTAACTTGGATTTAGCTCAAAGGGCGCTTACAGATTAGGCGTGATTGATTGGTACTGTTTCAGAGACACTTGTAAACAGTAACAACGTGCAAAATCTGATAAAGTTCCTACTTCTAACTTTATTAAGAAGTACTGTCTGGTATATTCAGACAATGAGGACTTTTGACACACTATTATGACTTTGCCCAAAGCATTTCTAGATGGTTTCCTCCAACATGTGATTTCCTTGGATACCAGTCCAGAGCAATTCATTATTTTCATATCACCAACAATTTAATTTATTACATTTTGTACACATGCTTTCACATCTGATGTGTAGGCTATCCCACCTGGGCATGCTAAGTAGGTCTATGTATGGCTGCAGAACTACAACACTTCTACATGATACTTCCACTTTGCATAAATCATTAGATTTTAAGGTGAAGACATGTTTTCAGTAGTAGGTTTAGGCTGAGGTTACAATAAAAGGATGTGTCGTGCACCATGGGACTCCCTCTTCCAACAGGAAATGGGAATGGATCATTGCACAGTGGCCCGGTAAGGCACTGCTTAGTTTGGCATCCATATAATACTGATCTAGTGTTCAACGCAGGGAAATGCATTTCTATAGGAAAGGCTGGAAACTCCACAGCCATGGAAGAGTGACTAATGCTAATTGTGTTGAGTTTTTGCTATCCACTTTAACAGGATATCACCGCTACCACAAACAGTAGCTGTGTTACACAGGAGAATCCTACCAATTATAACAAATAATGAGTTAAAAATTTTCAACATACTCTGGAAGCAGTTTTGTCAGTACACAGTGGCATAGGTCCCATATGAGGGCACTTATATATAGATATATATAGAGCTATGTAGAAAGGCGTTCTAGCCAACATGATTATTTGGGCCCCACTGGGGTGTGTTTGCTTAGGTTGGTCTTGTTTTTGTTGCATAACTCCTTAAATTCTTACATGTGAACAAAAAAAAAAAGGTGCAATATCTAGAATGACTTGATCTAGAAGGGATTGCTATTGTTTCACTAAACCAATGGCCACACTGAATTTTAAGCTGTGCTGCCCTACAGCACATGGACAACAGGTCAACGAGTGTTTGTGTTTACCTCAGCAGACACTGCTTGAAGATTTGCTGAACAAGCTACCTGATCATGGTTTACTGTGAATGTAGTGTGCTTATCATATCCAGGGAAGAAAAGTTGTAAGTGGTAAACAGTGTGTGAGGAGGTATAAGTATAGCTGAGGTGACATCATAACAAACCACTGACAGTCTGATTGATGAGCAGTCAGAATAACAGCTGGTGTAAAAGAAAAATAAAATCTCTGGGCAGAGCGACTTATTCTTTGTGTCACATTGGACTGAATGCCAACTGGATGCTACATTGATTAACTATGCAGTAGCAGGATATAGCAAAGCACAGTGCTAGCCAGTAAGCAAGCTAATTTCAGTATCTCGTTGCAACACATTGTGTTGATAATCTTAGTCAATTTACCTTTAATGTACCTTTGGCCTCCTCTTGGTAGGGCATGCCCAAACCACCTCCACTGGCTCCTTTTGATGTGGAGGAGTAGCTGCTCTACTCTGAGAATGACTGAACTCCTCAGCCTGTCTTGAAGGGAGAGCCCAGCCACCCTGGAACCCTCAAGTTCCATGCCAATTGCGGATTGGGTGGCAGTCAGGGGGTGGAGACCCTGATGGTCTGATCCCCGGTCGCAAAGACTGGCTTTAGAAACATGGTTGTAATCTTCACCTGGTATATGAAGATTACATATACCAGATGGGTATGGTATGGCTCCAGTCCTTTTCCAACAACATTGTCACAGCAATATTCAGAATAGCTACAAATGATTCAATATTTCCTGGCTGACTGTGAAGGTTCACTTCACCTTAGAGCAAATAATCAAAAAAGAAAAAAATCGAAACTCAAGGTCCACTGACAGGCTCCTTTTGGGAGTTTTTTTTTTAATCGTCTTTCTAAGCAGATGGGGCTGTCAGAACAGCTTATCGATTTAGTTTGAACAGATCAGTCTGAATATTGTGGAGTGAAGCGAGTGAACAAAATAAAAGCCATCATCTGTAAGGCTGTGAAGAGGTGAGAGGGTTTCTCGGGGCACTGGGAGCTCTGGGTGACGTGTCATTCAGGAGGCGGTTGGCCTTCATGTTGTTCCCACTATTAGCTTATAGGGAGTTTATGTGTTTGTTTGTTCAAATGCTTGTAAAAGTGTAATGATGAAGGAATGAAGAAGGCACTAAATGGCTGTCACATCCTTATCTCTCCCAAAGCACTCTGATGTTAATTTCCATGGAGTGCCGGCATCCTGCCTTCATTCAGGCTTTCGGTATTTTATTGACAAGGTGAAAGCAGAGGGAATGACAGGAGAGATAAGAGGAGGAGGATTAGAGAGCAGAGTCATACAACACATCCACTGCTAACTGTGGCATATTTATATAATCCTGATTATATCTTTGTTGTAGATTTACCATGAAGAAATACATTATAAACACTTCAGTGAATTGAAAAGATGACAGGAAAAAAGCAGAAAAGCAAGATGCTTTGAGTTCATCTGCCACAAAGCTTTAGGAAGTAACGCCTGCCTTAAACACTTTCTTCATGTACACCTTCAAGTGACTGAATAACGATGCAAGACAAGACAAGGCCAAGTGTGTCTTTAAACTATTCAAAGAAGTCTGTTAGATGAATAGAAGAAAACTGACTCATTTTATGCTTTTACTGAGATTTCTGTGGAAGAATTAAGAGCTGAAATATTTCTTTGGTAAAGATGAAACAGCCCATGGTTCTTGCAAAAGTAAGCAAAGCAAAACAAAACTTAGTCAAAGAATTAAAAACAGTGGCATTGTCCTTGCCTTTCCCACTCGAAACAGAAAGACGTGTATTTATTTCTACTGTTGTTTACAGAATCTGTTAAGAAAAATGACAACAAAAGGGAAAAATTTCTGGTCCAGACACAATTTGTGTAGCACGCCAGGTGATCCTCACCAGGAAGATTAACTTTTTACAAATCTGAGCCTGAGAGTGAACTGAATTATCGGACAAGATCATTCTACAAAACCCTTAAAAGCTCTTTTTTTTCCTTCATTGCTCCTACCTACAACAATTTCCAGAGGATTACTTTAACACACAAACCACAGTTTGGGTTAAATAAACCAATATTTTTTTCTCTATGGGGCTTTAGTGGAGAGCAGGAGGTCGACTTGAGAGGCAACAGTAGCTGTGGCTGCCACACAAAACACTGTAACCTACACACACACACACACTGCTCCTCAGGGAGGGAAACCAGATCTGTTTAGTGGCACTTCATCGCTGGCACTGCCTCTCACTGGCACCCACCAACACACAGACACACACACATGCACACACACACTCTCTGGCAGCGTTCCTGGTTAAACTGACAGCTGGCATTCTGTCTTTGCGTACCACTGACACACTGAGGCCTTATTTGTAGCCAGTTCCACCTTTACTGGGATTCTTCCAAACCCAGTGGAATTACAACTGTGTTAACCGACTCCTCACCTAACCAGATATGTGGCTCTCCAGTTACATGCCACAGTGCGGTTTTACAGTCATGAAGAGTGACTTTTACAGGCGTCATTTTGCAGATGATGTCAAACATTTAGTGCTCCAACAATGGCACGCAGAAAGTTATGATGCCTATCAGTGCCACAGCGATATAATTTCCTCCCTGCTATAATAATTATCAAGAGATGTCGTGACATTTTGATTCATAGCTGTTACATAGCAACAATATTTGATCTGAGAAAAGCACTTATCTAATTCTGCATTAAAAAGTAACACATCGCACACAGTTTACCTTAAAGTAGTAAATATGTGTAGTTTAAGCTCTGCAGCAAATCCAGTGCTATTTCCAGATTAAGCTGTGGTTATTTATATAACAACAAAATAAGCACAGCAAGGTGTTAAATGTTAACCAGCTACATGTACATTTGGGAAATTTTGCTTCCATAACATGCCTTGGACATTTCTGGAAATTAATGCATATTTATTGATATAATACCTCATATCCATATTTGTGTTGTAATACAAAAAAATCTTCTTTTTCTTCTTTCGGCTACTTCCTTTAAGGTTCGCCACAGCAGATTTTGTGCCTCCATCTCACCCTGTCCCTAACACCCTCCTCTGTCACACCAACCCTCTGCATGTCCTCCTTCACTACATCCATTAATCTTCTCTGTGGTCTTCCTCTTTTCCTCCTGACTTCCTCATATAGTACCACAGTTCCTCTCTTTGCATCCTATCATATGCTTTGTCTAGATCCACAAAGACACAGTGAAACTCCTTCTGACCTTTTCTATACTTCTCCATCAACACTCTCAAAGCAAACAGCAGTGCTGTTTCTCAGCATGAAGCCATACTGTTGCTCACTTGTCGTCAACCTTTCTTCCTAACCTAGCTTCAGAAACTCTTTCCCATAGCTTCACAGTATGGCACATGAGCTTTATCCTTCTGTAGTTACTACAGCTCTGCACATCACCCTTGTTCTTGAAAATCGGTACCAGTACACTTCTTCTCCATTTCTCAAGCATCCTCTCACTCACCAACCTCTTGATGCATGCTCAATAATCCAGGTAAAAGAATCCCAAAAAGCTGAATCTGTTCATCTGGACGTAGCGTTTTTTAGTGGGAGAAACGTTTCGTCAACTTATCCAAGTGACTTCTTCAGTCTCAGCTGACTGCAGGCTTCCCCAACCTTATAAACAGCACATTTGCATAATGACCGAAACCAGCACCACTGACTAACAATGGGCCATGAGGTCAGTTTCATGGTCATTAGTATGCAAATTGTCATGACCATTGATCAATAGCCATGAGTACCATTCACAGAGATTGGGGAATGGCTGCAATCACAGCATTGTAAGATGGTGAAAGATGTACCCTTAGGCCCCCTCCTCGGTTCAGAGATGGTCTTTCCCTTTTCATGTAAATGGCCTCCTTGACTCCCTGTTCAAACCAGCGTTCCTCCCTGTCCAGGATGTGTACATCCTCATCACTGAAGGAGTGGCCACTGGCCTGTAGGTGTGAATAGACTGCGGAGTCCTGGCCTGGCGAGGTAGCTCTTCTGTGTTGTGCCATC
>VUQS01069346.1:0-14716 GCA_015108495.1 Heterochromis multidens
CCAACCCTGACTTGTACTTCTCAACAGCTTTGTCCCTGACTTGTTTGGAGAGTTCCTTGGTCTTCATGGTGTGATGCCTCTTGCTTAGTGGTGTTGCAAACTCTGGGGCCTTTCAGCAAAGGTCTGTTTATACTGACAGGTCATGTGACACTTTGATTGCACACAGGTGGACTTCATTTCACTATTTATGTGTGTTTTGACAGAAATTGGTTGCATCAGGACTTTTTAGGGGCTTCATGACAAAGGGGCTGAATACTTATGAACATGCCAATCTTCAGATTTTAATTTATTAAAAATTCATTTTTCTATATTTTTTTCTCATTTCACTTCACCAACGCAGCCTAGTTTGTGCAGATCCATCACATCAAATGTCATTGCGAAACATGTTGATTCCAGGTTGTGAGGCAAAAAAACCTGACGAATGCCAAGGGGGATGAATACTTTCGCAAGGCACTGTATTGTCTTACTAACCACCTTGGCCACCATGTGTGAGGTAGAGGAGTTGGAATGTACTGTGAATAAAGTTTTCAATAACTCCTAGCACCTTAGCAAGAAAAACCTTGATGATGGAGAGAAGACATCACCTCCGAACACATCCTGTTTAATAAAACAGGTAAGTTGAACAGACACAGGCTGTATCAACACTTTCAGATTAGAATCTATGAGAAGTAACTTGATTTAAGCAGCTGTTTTGCCACACACCACCTTCATTTTTCATTAATATTTTTAATGCCCCTGTAGATATTGACAGTTAACCATGTTACACACTTTTCAAACCTTAATTCAGCAGCAGTTATTTTGTTACTAATATATTTTAATATACTTTTTTAAAAATCAAGATGTAGCCTGTTTTTCTGAGCCCATTGGAAGCTGTTTTTTTAGATCCTTACAGTCACACTAAATACATATGATTTTTAAAAAATATGATGAATTACTGGAGATTAAAAAGAATATAAAGCATTAAAAATAAACCTTAACCATATTAATGTATACAAGAGTGACGGGGAATGTTTTTCTACAGAATAATTATTTTTACTTTTGATATTTTATGTCCAATTTTCCAGTAATACAGTTTATGTGTAGTGAGGTGTTTTCATAGTGTGGTATTGTTACTTTTACTAAAGAAACGTTTCTCCAGCACTCAGTTTTATTTATATATTATTTATATGGCGCCAAATCACAACAGTTGCCTCCAGGTGCTTTATATTGTAAGGTAAAGACCCTACAATAATAACTGTAAAATGATGCCTGTAAAAGTAATAATATTTTACAGTTTGCCAGCCAGAAAGGAGTTCAGGAAGGTGAAGATGTCTATGCAGAGTGTAGTAAGATGCTGGGGGCTGTCAGCATATATAAAAGAATTAAAGACAGGCAACACAAAATCATAAATAGGTATGTTTTAATCTGGTCCTATCTGTCTTGTAAAACAGTCTTTTGTGTTTTTGTTGCTTTTTTTTTTTCATCGTCACTGTTTGCCTTTGTCTCTGCTCAGGCTTCAGAATGCTCTAAACACTCCTTTTCTGACATTTATTTTTTTGTCTTGGCTCTGTATGATGTCAGTGAGAGCAGATATCCCTAATATGGTCATCTCAGGCACACAGATCTGGCTGTAAGCACAGAAGCCCCACCCATTTGTTGGTCAAAATTTCAGTTTGTCTTTGGAAGCCAATCAAAAGAAAGGTTCTTAAAAGGAGGGTAAAGGGATAATAGTTTAAATGTATTGTTTCAGACACTGGATGAACTGACGGACTGTGCAAATGCCTGGAATAAGATAAACAGGGGGTGTTTTAAACTGTGATGCATGTAAAACTACCATAATAGAGTCCAAGAATAAAAATATGGAGCTGGAAATGGACAGAATAGATCCACTTTAATAAAATCTACACCCCAAGAGGCAAACAAATGCATGTTTTTAATGAAGTTTTAAAAGAAACAGACTTCTTTAGAGCAGAGTAACATTACACAAATTATCCATAGCCATTTTAAAGGGAAAGTGCTCTATTTCTTCATAAAAGAAAGCCAAGTCAGAGGATGAAGAAAATCTGTGTAATCAGAAAGATGTAACTCAAGGGAGCAAGCACAAGAGAGCAGAATGTACACCTTCAGCTCAGCACACGTACCATACTCAGCGGAAGGACCGTGGACACTGACACCACCATGATCGTGACAAGCAGAGGAAGGAACCATTTTAAAACTGACAGCAAAATTACTGGCTCTGCGACAAAATCTGATGTTATGAGTTAATTACATTGTGTAAACATGAGATAATTGAACTTTCTCTAAACTGCCTCTCATCTCATCAGTGACATCCCATAGCAATTATTCCATGCAGTAACAAATACACTATAAAAGCAAATTAGTCATGAAAGTAGAAACAATCTTACAATTGATTATAAGCAACAGAGCCTTTGGTCTACCAAGCAGAAATAAGTTGTAAAAGGTTTTGACCTGTGAAAATGGAATCAACTGTTGCAGCTGCGTCTGGTCTGCTTTTGGCTGTGTGTGGCTGGTTTGTTGGTTAGTTTCAATTCAATTCAGGTCTCTTGAGATGCACAAGTCCACTTCTACCTGAGCCTGTTTTTGCCCCCATCTGCCACTGCATGCACCTGCTAGTATGGGCCTAACTTTCTACCAGAAGACCCTGTGTGCCCAGCACTGCCTCTTTTTCCCCCCTTTTTTTTTTTGTTTTTTGCTTTTGTTTTTCCATTTGAATTAGAAACATTAGAAGAAGTGTATAAAAAGCTCATAACCCTAGAAAAAAGGCATTTTCATGACATGACCTTTTATGAAAAATGGTGATAATTAATTTAGATTATAATTATTGAACCAAATATTTGTGATTATTAATGTATCCAATTATTGAGCAGCCCTAGCACCAAAGCTTTATGAATAGTTTTAAACTAAATCAGCTGTAACTTGGCATTTTAGGTACACCCTGATACTTACAGCATGGCACCATCCAGACACAGGCTGCCCTCTCACTGGGCATAAATCTTACACTTAGTCAGGATCAAGTGTAAAGTCAGAATTTAGATGAAGACTTGACATGAGTTTTGTTGGTGCAATGGATTTAAAGCCCATTCTAAAAACTGGTCTTAACAAAGATCAACTTATCAGTTAGGACCAGGCTTGCCAAAGAAGAGCTGGTGCAAAAGGTCCCCCGAGCACTCCCATAATACATGTGACAAAGAACTCCAACTCCCACAACCATGCTATTATTGGTCGGGATAGCTTTCCTCAATTCCAGCCATCTATCCATTCATTCATTTTCTTAACCATGTCATGTATTGCTGTGTGGTTGTCGGATGAGGACCCAAATACAGGACTGAGACGAAACTAAACATAAATTGCAGCTTCAATACTGAACAGTCCAGAACTAAGGGAATACAAAAACTTAAGCATGGACTGAAACTAGGAACCACAGGGAGCGAATACATAGCCTGGGGAAGGATGACGACAACATAACAAGGAACTAAGGAAAACTGAGGGCTTAAATACACACATGAGGAAATCAGGGAGATGGAGAACACCAGGGAACACAGGTGAGCTAAATCATGGAGTAACGAGACAGAGGAAGCAAAACTGAACATAATGCACAAGAGATGAGGGAGTATCAAAGTAAAACTGGAAGTAACATACACTGAGACTCAGACACATGAACTTGATGCAGGGAAAGAGTAATAAACACAGAGACATGACTGACTGAGGACACAAGGCTCACTGGATAACACTGACCAGACACAGAGAGAGAGAGAGAGCCAGAGAGGGAGACAAACAGACATGGAGACATGACAGACTGGGGAGACAAAAGGATGAAACAGAGACATGACTAAGGAAACACAGGGACCAGGACTACAAACGTATTAGCCAGACAAGCCAGGGAACACAGAACGCCATGGAGACAAACAGACCGGGGAGAGAAACAGAGGCATGGAGACACGACAAAAAAACACTAAGACAGGACTGAATGGGGAGACTGGAGGTAACAAACACGGAGACACTGAAGACAGAACATGGAGGCAGACTGGACATGAAGGGAACTAATAAAACAAGGAACTAAGAACTAAACACAGGAGACTAAACACAAGGGGACAGGGAACCACTTAGGTGGAATGGCTAACGTAAAGAATAACAGAATAAGACTAAATATATCAAGGGGATAAATACAAAAACAAACATTATACAACCTTGGAATCTCATAATAAAAAAAAAGAAAACTAGAAAGTCCACAAAACTCAAAACACTGGGTCATCTGACCCAGGACCATGACAAACCACTTATCCAGTTTAAGGTCACAATGGGGCTGCAGCATGTAGGGCAAGAAGAGGGGGAGACCTTGGATCACCAGTCTATTGCAGGGTTCCAATGCAGAAAAATGTTACACTAAATCACCTTATATCCTAATTTAGATAACCTTATCATATATAATCCTAGTTCGTATCAGCTAACCCTTGACCCCTAAGTGACTGAATGTCATTTTGAGAGGATCAGCTAGTGTGGCTCTTTTACATGTAAGTATTGTTTCATCTCAGTTGCATCAGACTTGGTAGAGCTCCACATCAGAATATTTTAAACTTACTCAACAGCATCCGTTTCCACTGAGTCATTGTTATTAGGCTGTTTTTTATTCTTTAATTTACAGTTTTGATGTGGCAAATTGAGTTTTTCTGATCTCTCTCTGGCCTGGTGATGGGGCCAGAGACTCCTGTTAACTTCCCCAAAGTTTCCCTTATCCATAGAGCTCAGGGTTGTTCAGTTTGGCCTTACAGCTGAGCAGCTTTTACTGATTGAATTTAAAAATGTTTTTTTTTTTTTCAAGTGGAAATGCAGAAAAAAAACAGCCTTGGGCTTATGTGGTTGGAGAAGTATTCAAATCACATTTCAATGCAAGCTGAGGAAAGCAGTAGGCACCAGATGCTGCACCAACCAATGATCCATGCTTTAGTGGCACCACTTGGCAGGTGGTTGCCTTTCTTAGGCAAAAGGCCGTACCATCCCTGAGTTTCTTCTGAGTCACTGTTGGGAAGTATGAGACGTGTTTAATTTGTTGTTAATGTGTAAATAAAATTAGTATTGCCTACTTTCTGGCTGAAAATGGATTATCTTGGAAATTGCATCTTTAAATCGAGTAGAAATAGTGCAAATATGTACCTTTTAGTGCTTGAGAACATCTTTGTCCCTTTCTGTCTCTTAAAAAGCTGCCACACAGATAGTTCTGGGTCACTTCACTCAGTTAGGAACCTTCCTAAGAAAAAATGACTATTCGACTGCAGCCAGTGTCTTGTCTTTTCCTTTGTCCTCTTGAAAAGAGCCAGAAAGGTTCAGTGGTTACACTGAAGTTCAATAATTAGCCCTAGGAGGTACTTTAGTGTAGACAGCACCTGTAGGGATAGAAACGGGTTTCTGCTGTACCCCTATTGTTCTGCCCAGTAGGGCTAGAGGAAAAGTACCCTGCCAACACCTAATTTCCCTAATAATCTTTGTGATGGAGCAAGATAATTTAAAACCGTTTACATACTCATATCTGATTGTAATTTACTGAATTTGATGGATTATTTGAGCACCTTTTGCACCCTGTGATGTTCAAACAGACAATAACCTATATTTGTAAATTCCTGTTGTGATTTTTTTCCCTGAGCAGAGCAAACAAGCACTAATATGCAGCAATTTTGTTCTGTGTTAATCAGTGGTAATTATTTGGGGTTGTCAAATGTGAATCAGAGAACTGTTTGCAACATCAGAGTTGATCGCATTCTGCAGCAGAGTCTCTAAATTACAGCGTTTCAATTAGCTCCAATTAATATGGCCCATTGCAAACAATATTTGTGTGGTGCTTTTTCAAAAACAAACACAGCAATTGGTCACTGACTGAGTAAAGTGTGCATTCAGATGGCTGTAAGTCAGGCTGGATAACCTAAATCCAAAGATCCCTGCCACCCAGCGATAGTCACACTTGACCGAGATGTTACAGCTCAGAAACGTTGCTTCGCCAGGCCTGAAGTGGTGACTCCTTTATTTAATCAGAAATGTGGCCGACGGTATTAAATCACAACCTCCTGGTGAGGTTTAAGGGATTTAAAGCCATTTGACTGCACACAGAAAACCAAGTGAAATGAAAGAGAGTGTGGCATTAAGGAGATGGAGAATGTGACTGAGGCAAAACTTAGGAAATGGAATCATTTACATGTTTGTCTCAACCCCCAACATGTATAAAGAAATGCCTGATGGTGGAAAGGTGAGGTGAATGTGGGGTCAGTCTGAAACATTTTCTGTTCTTCCTCCAGCTCCTCTCTTTGCTGCTCTGCAGAGTTTCACCTGCACAGACAGCACTTTCTTCTCAACTGACATCTCAGAGCAAAAAGGAGTCCTCCCATCTTATTCAGATTTATTTATTCCCTCTCAGCTGTGCTATTACTTTTCAATCTCTTATTTTCCTCTTTCTCTCTCTCTCACTCTCTCCAGCTTTTCGCCTCCATCTGCTGATGGTGTCATTCTGCATGAATGAAGTCCTATATACTGACATTTTTTCTGACTGTTTACAGGTGTTTTGTGTACTTTAACCCAGACTGACACATAATGTTCATTTTAAAGGCACTTTTTGTAATTACCCTCTGCAACATTTTGCTTAACCTTCACCAGCAGGGGGCAGCCTTTTCCCAGTTGTAGTGGAGTTTCCCACCTTTGTCATAAAAAATAGGACATAGAGGGGATGCTCTCCATGCTCCTTTATGGGTCTCCTTCCACAGTCTAAAGACCTGTTAGCTTAAGTGGAGTGAGGAATGGTTGTTCCTCTTTCTCTCTGATGGCTGGGACAGGCTCTCACACCTCCTACTGCGACCCTAAGTTTGATAAATATAGTAGATAGGGAAATCGACTGATTGATGAGTCTGTTGATAGCTTTAGTAAATTCTGGATGAGTTTGCAGGAATTTACATCAAGTAATTTTAAACTCTGCTCTGACAAACTCTGGATTAACTGCTGTCCTGGAAACCAAAATGCAAAAGATTTCCTTCTTAAAATTCTCTTTTTTAGACTGTCTAAAATGAAACGCAAGGTCACATTCTTTGCAATCATTCATGCTTTGTTCCTCCTCTTCACCTCTTTGTGCTCCAGACTCTCCTCTCCCATACCGCTGCCTTCAGCTTCAGCTGACAAACATGTCATTCAGTGTGTTGGCACCAAAGCAGCATCTGTACAAACCTTCCTCTTGTTTTTCTTTTAAACCCAATCTAGCATATCTATTTAATTTCTTTTAAATTTTATTTTCTATTCCCACTATGATACAACCACGATTTTAGTCTTTTTTCCCCCCTTTTTGCTTCTCTATGTTTTGACAAAATCTGAAATATTATGTCAGTGTGGGTTAATCATCTTTTCTGTTCTAGTGCTCATAAATTCACTTTCAATTAGTATTCCATTAATATTCTATTCAGACTCTTTTACACATCACAAAATGTGCAAAAATAAATGGAAAGATGATAAATTGAAGTGTTTTCACATTTCCAAGTGACCTTGGACTCTTTAAAGTTTTGTCAAGAGAAAATACAGCTTTGATTGCCCTTTCATAGACTGAATCAGCTCATTTATTTACGCTGTGGATAGATTCCAGTGTGCTGCAGCTTGCTCCTGTCTTGACTAAAAAATATAAAATAAATGTGTAAAACATCCACCTGGATAGCCCTCCAAAAGCAAGCTGAAATTCCTGAAGAAGCTTGAGCAAGGACACAAAAGGTTATAGAGTCGTTATGCAGACACAGCCTGCATTTTTAGAAATCCATTCTTTAGTTGCATGCTTTCATTGAAAATCTGCATGGCAACATTACTGTTCTTCATGTCCAGGAAGAGTTTACCAGAGGGGAATAACAGCATAATGTCAGATATAAACATCTCTCCCTTATTATAATAAGATAAATGAAGACCGAACCCAACACATTGTTTGTGCAAATAGGTTATTACAACCACAATTGAATGGTTTGTGTCTGCAGGAATGCTTCTTAGTCATTCCTAGGCTTCCCAGTCATTCTAGGAGGAGTTGCCAGCTCCTTATTTGTATAGAGTTGCTACTTAATGCAAATCAGGGGCATCCTGTGCAAGGCAGCGGGTCTGAAAACACTTGACAAACTAATGGGTGATCTAAAATGAAGCCTTATTTCTCACCTCAAATGGATTTAGAGTTCCTAAAATTAGAGACGAAAGCTGCCAACTTGGATTTAGTTTGAAAGTTTCGGTGTCTAAACTTAAAGCAGCAATAAAAGTAATAACATGTCAACTGGGAAGTGAAGAACTGGTGGCGTCTACTGTGGTTAAACATAGGAGATACTAATGAGGGCAGCACAGACAATTACAAAAAAGAGGGGAAACTAATGAAGGGAGGATGTAAACAATACAAAAATAATACAAAAAAAAAAACAAAACAGGAAATTTGAGACCTAACTAAATACTAACCAAGTGTTTTCAGTACCAGGTAGCATATAATTTAAAACTTTATTAAATTAAATTTATTGTCTAAATCTAACCATAATACCAACAGAAAAGGTAGAGTCATGTAAAACAAAGTAGTCCCAGAAAGGACTCAAACTCTTGTCTTCTGGTTAAGGTCTTCTAATTGTGCTATCTACTACCCTAACATCTTCCTACTGCGGACTTTTGTATGTTTTGATCTTCCTAACATTGGAAATCAAAGCTAAATGGGGACACCAGAGGTCATAAAATAAAATAAATCAGAACTGACTTTTATTTGCCAGTAAAAGTCTTTAAAATGTATGAAATGCTTATAATTGTTCTTCTCTATATCATAGAAACATTTTAAAAATAAAAACTGAAGAAGCAAAGTGTATGAATCACAAAACTTTTGGCCACAACTGTACGTTTTTTATCCCAAAAGTTGGGATATTACTGTTACGGCAGCCAAAACATGAAAAAACAACTTAGCTCAATAAAATTAGTGCAATATCACAGTACAAAATAGCTTGGAAAGGTACAAATAGATTAAATTTGTCGGTTAAATAGATAATACAAAAAATTGAAGAGCTCAATAAATCAAAATCTAAATATGATACAATGCACATCTCCCTGAGTAACACCAGGCCTTTACTGCAGCCTTATTTTGTTGGCCTTCAGTTAAAAAAAAATATATATATATATATATTCTAAATATATATTACCTCTGTCAGTTCATTTCAAATCAATTGGAGGGACGAGTCTGACTGAGAAACTAAGACACAGTGCATGCTCGTATGGTAGCTGAGATGTCTGTGGTGCAGATGAGAGCAGGATTTAAGCAGGTGGAGGCTGGAAAGTGAAGACAAAGAGTTAGTAACCATTTTAATGCACAGAGTAGCAATAAGATGGCTTGAGTGAGACTAACAACATCACTAAGTCATTGTAGTGGAGTTGGAGAGCTAGATATAAAAGCAGAGGTGATTACAGATGGTTGGCAGCTGAAAGCCCACAAGAGCCACACAAGAATCCACTGCAGTAATCAGACACACACACTCGGGGAGAGGAACAGAGGTTTTGGTCCAATAGTCAAATTTCCTTTGGAATTTGCTCAACTGAGTGAAGTGACCCAGAAGTATCTGCATTACAGCCATAATAAGACCCGGTCTGTGGTCGAATAGGCCAAAAAATCCTAATCACGTTACCTTAACTCTTGATGGGAAACATTATGAGATAAAGGGAAGATGTGAAAGAGAATTCATAAGGAACCAACTGCACTTATACAAAGCTCAGTAAGAATGCGATGGCGACTGTTGATGAGACTCTGCTGGGTTGAAAGTACAATGTCCCGAAGACTGACTACAAAAAGCTCATCTTAGATACTTCACCCCATGTGCTCTTACCGTATTGTTTCATGCAGGTCATATAAAAGAGAACTACTGGCGAAAAATATCACTTCATTACCAAAGTTGGAACTTTAAAAGAAAAGAAATGTATAGCTTCTTAAGTGAAATGAATCCATTCTATCTACCTCTATTTTCTCTTCCTGCTGTAGAGATGATCCATTATAACTCCTGTCTTTATTAAAGCTCTCTGTGACTGCAGTTAAAATAATTAATGATAATCCTAAAGGCTGCAATACAGCGTAAGTAATGCAAACTGAATTTTAGCGAAACTTAAATGCAGTCTGATGATTAAAATATAGCTCATAATGTTTATTCAGAGAGATTTTTTAATTTATATATAAAACTACATTCTTCATGTAAGACAACTTCATGTCATAGGCCAAGTTGCCTCAAACACCACCTGCCTCTTTTTTCTCAATCTCTTTTCTCTCTTTGGTCTTCCTTTGCTTTCTCTCCTGCCCTGTGTGTGTGTGTGTGTGTGTGTGTGTGTGTGTGTGTGAGGGCAGGCTTCTACTCCCATGAGGTCTTGGATGTGTGGTCTCCAATCAGCTCCTGTCTGGCACACCTGCTTCCAATCTACTCATCACTCACCTTGTACCTGAGGACCATTCTCTGCCAGATTATTGCAGCTACTTTGGTGATAACATGTTCAGACTTAGTTTGGGTTCTTGTGTTGATCTTCCTTGTGTACATTTTTTACTTACTTACTTGGAAAAAATACTCCTGCCTGTCCCACTCTCCACCACCTCCACATCACCAACCCAATTCCGTTCCTGCTGGGAAATTCATTCAATCAGTGTATCCTCTCCTTTCCTTAGTATTCTTACTATGGCTGCCACACATACTTCCAGGCCACTTCACTTAGTTAGGAGCTTTCCTAAGAAAAAAACTTTTTTTAACTGCAGCCTTAATGAAATTCTCTAAATACTAGGGAAAGGTGCTTCAATCACAGGAACAGTGATTAGGAAAAGACATAGGAAGTCATTTTTTTGATTACTTCACCACAACCATAGAGACAGAGAAGGCTGCTGGCTAAAGGAAAGATGAGGCAGAGGGGATTCAGGATGAAGATTGATTGTTACACTGTTGATGTCATAAAAATGTGTTCTGTATTATGTCCAAGGTTTTATCTATCAGAAGACTATAAGGTGTCATTCAGCTTTTTCACAGTCACATAAGTACTGCATCCAGACTGCTATTACCATTCTCTGTAAAACGACTGCAGAGTAAATTAAGAGTAAGTGTCACTTGTTAACTTGACAAACATTATTCATTTAATTCTTGCTTGTTGGATGTAATAGGACAGGCAGAAGAATTGACAATCTAATCACGTAAGTGATAAAACTGAAACTGTATTAGCTGAACTGTGCAAGAAAATAGAAAAAGAGTCCCTTCCTCACTATGGTAATTAAAGTTACTTAGTGTACATTCCTGTATATAATGGTTTAAAACCTTCCAGGATTTACTAAGGCTATTAATGGCAATGTAAAAAAAAAAAGAGCAGCCACTATGAGTTTATGTCCAAAATATCTGTGGTGTGTTCGAGAAATGCCAACTAAAGTTATAAAGTAAAGACTGTACTTTTGTGTAACACCAATTTGTACCAGAAGATGGTATAGCTATAGCTATTTACCAAACTGTTAAGTGCAGAATCTCAGACCAACAACTTATCACGTTTAGGGGAATGGGTGGGATATCTTGGAGCCTTTCTCTACATCTAGTAGTAAGTTAGGCCTGATTTAGACTCCTGAGGGAAATCTTTGTAGAGCCTACGATGTAACCTACATAAGTGGCTGATGTTTATGCTTGTGTGTGGTGCATCATGTGTTAATTACTGTGTGGTCGTATCCCAGTGTTTTATATGTGGTGCCAGCAAACGGAAACAAATAAAATGCTGGGACTTTTTTCCCTCCTGGGTCTTCGCTGTTTGTTGTGGTCAATTTTTTTTCAGGGTAGGTTACGGTGAAGATTTCCGGCTGAATAAATCCCCAGTTAGGAGTCACCACTTACCTAACGTGCATGACTTTAGACTACAGGTTAGGAAACCCACTGTGAGAACATACCCTGCTGTCAGACCAAATACCTCATTTTCTTGTTTCTTACTATAGAGGTAGGCAACTACACTAAAGCATTCTGGTAAAACACTGGCCCCTGGTGGTGAAAATTGTAGTTAAACTTTGCAAAAAGGTGTATTACAGAAGGTGCCTTTAGGGCTTTGGCTGCAAGATAGTTGTTAATCAGGTGCCAAATATCACTTTCTGCAACACACATGAATAGTAATAGAAATGTATGCTTGCAGGACAAATTACCACCACTTTAGAGTAGAACCTGCAGTAAGAAAAAAAAAACAACATGTCTGTGCCTTCATGAAAGTGCTGTATCATGGCAGCACTCCTATTACTCATCAGGATTATATGGATGGACCACCTCCTACATCATTAAGTAAAAATGCAGACTTTAAATGAACATATTTAGTAGAAATATCTTTTAGTTTAGTTTCTTTATTGAGGGCTGATAGCTCTGCACAGTATAGTAAGACAGCAGTGTTACTCTCGCTCTTCAGGGGTGTGATGAAATAGTGATTGGCAAACTGAAAATAGAAGTTGAGAAGTCTGTGAGAATTTTCCCATCTCGGCTGGAGCGAGCTGAATTTACATTTTAATATACACTATCTCCATGTCTACCGATCTCTTCTGCCAGCGAAAATCTACTTTTCTACCAAGTTCAATTTCCTTCATCTTACTCTGAAGCTGCACTAATCAATATTTTTCTATTACCTATAGATCAAATGACAATGAGGAATGTGATAGGAGCTGCTCAAGGCCACAAACCTTTTACTTATTGTTTCAAAGACCATTCGCTTGGGTACGTATATACAAGGTCATTGGGATTCTTGTGCAGATCTGCAGTTCTGAGTTGCAGTCTCATCAGTGCTGTTTACATTTTCTTCTTCAGGCAGTTTCTTTCTAAGAAAGTACTTGGTAGGTTGACTGGATAAACCACTTCTTTGAACATCGAAAATCTGTAGTTGCACTCCTTGTTGGCTACTAGTTGGGCACTGATTGCTCTGAACCAACTGTGGTCTGGCAACAAGCGAATACCTCCTGATCACGGTCTCACAAATCTCTCAACAATAAAGTCGGCTTGCAAGAAAAATTGTGAATACCTGGCTAATATAGTCGACCATTTGGTTGCACTGCCTTTATACAATGAGAATATGTTGATGTTGCTTTTGAAGTTTGTTTTGCTGCCCCCCAATGCCCACAAATTATTTATTTATGCTATATTGACTGCAGCCTTCAGTCAGTGGAATGAATTTGTTTTAGCAACATAGTCAAACATTAGTAATACACATTATGCATGAATCTCCAGGTGGGTATAGGGGTGTAATCTAGAGGTATAAAGCTGTGAAGCAGCTGTAAACAGTTTGTTTTGATGTAAAAAGACCTCCCAGGTCTTTAATTTTATCTCCGTTTTTCATTATAGTTTTGCAAATTTGTAATTTCCACTGTTGTTGTCATATTACAATTTCCCATTGCATTTTTTGTATTATTATCTGTATCTTTTTTGTTTGTTTTTAGGTTGACTTTTTTTCTGTCTTTGAACACCCACCATCTGATTCCCCTGCAGTTATTATTTTGAACTTAGTAATAATATCAACAGGCAGCAGAGAGTGGTTTGCAGATTTTGTTTGTCCAGGCTTTTTCCTCTCAAGATAGATATAGACTACAGAGCCACACTGGTGAAAGTTGTTGGGAACTGTATGCAGCCTGAAACCAATAACTAAAGACACACTGCACTTGAAAAGGTCAAGCCAGCTTTTCTCTTCAGGTAATGTTTTTTTTTTTATATATATATATTTTATTTATTGATTATTTTTATTTATGTTTGTTATAGGCAAGAGAATTATGGGTTACATTAAAGCATTACATTTAAGTGTACAGCTTTGAAGGGAGTCAAAATACTCAAAGTCGTCAGAGTATTTGAAGCATGAGTTTAAATGTCCATGTGTAGCTGTTCAGAGTTAGGCACTGTGTCTGATGTCGGTGATGATTTCAACAAGTTCTCCAATGACCTTATCTGTCTCTTGTTCCTACTGTCTTGTCCACATGTCACCCTTGATGCAAAGCTCAAACACAGACTTTATTGATCCGGTTCCTGGCAGCTCATCTATTTTTCTTTTTTGTTTTTGTTTTTCTGTTTATTGGGAGTCGCAAATAGCTTTTAGGTTCTGGTGGTAATAATACATTACATCCTACCAGGCACCAGTAAAATTGAAGAAAATGCACTGCTCAAAAATATTAAAGGGACACTTTTTAATCAGAGTATAGCATTGAGTCAATTAAACTTCTGGGATATTGATCTGGTCAGTTAAGTATCAGAGGGGGTTGTTAATTAGTATCAACTGCTTTGGTGTTAATGAAATTTTACAACAGGTGCACTAGAGGGGCAACAATGAGACAACCCCCAAAACAGGAATGGTTTTACAGGTGGAGGACACTGACATTTTTTCCTCCTCATCTTTCCTGACTGTTTTTTCACTAGTTTTGCATTTGGCTAGTGTCAGTGTCACTACTGGTAGCATGAGGCGATACCTGGACCCTACAGAGGTTGCACAGGTAGTCCAGCTCCTCCAGGATGGCACATCAATACGTGCCATTGCCAGAAGGTTTGCTGTGTCTCCTAGCACAGTCTCAAGAGCTTGGAGGAGATTCCAGGAGACAGGCAGTTACTCTAGGAAAGCTGGACAGGGCCATAGAAGGTCCTTAACCCATCAGCAGGACTGGTATCTGCTCCTTTGTGCAAGGAGAAACAGGATGAGCACTGACAGAGCCCTACAAAATGACCTCCAGCAGGCCAGTGGTGTGAAT
>VUQS01069347.1:4177-17533 GCA_015108495.1 Heterochromis multidens
GGGGCGCTCACAGACGTCACAGGAAGCTGCGATTTGGATGCACCTGCTGTGGTGCACAATGCATTTGGGTCTGTGCATCAGCATTGTTTTTAGTTGAGAGCTGTACTGCAAACAAATTGAGGATCTACTGCATATTAAGGACAAAATCAAGTATGAACTCCCAACAACATTTATTTGAAGATCTAATCTGCCTTCCTAGATCGTCATGTTAGTAATGCTGTGTCTCCACATCTACAACAGCCCAGGCAACTTACTGCAAAAACAGAGACATAGTTTAAAGAGACAACCTGACATTAGACTGATGGCTGACGGAAACATCTCCAGAAAAATGTCTGATTTAGAAAGTGTTTAAACTGCACTGTGTTCTCAAACTCTTGGAATGATGAGGCCAACCCAAATTACATTTAAAGGGTTACTTGACACTATAGACTGTATTTAAAAATGGATGTAGCCTCTAGGTCTGAAGGGTAAAGCCACTGTGGAATTAGAGTCAAAAAGGAGACATAAAGCAGGGTATGCTTCATCATATGTGTGTCCCTCCACATCTCAGTCAGATCCACCCCTTTCTTGTTACATCTGGTTTCAAAACACCAAGATGGCCACAGTGAAGCTGCTCAGTGATAAATGATCTGCATTGTTAGAGACAAGACATCATCAGGGGTAAGTTACAGTATGTAAAATGTGCTGCTGTTTATGTCTTATTTTTTGCAGACTAACCTGTACACTATGGTGGCTGTGCAGTTCTTGTCAAACTTCCTGACCAACCAGTCCAGCTGCCGTTGATCCAGAGGTATGTTAGCTTCCTGCATGTGTGACAACTTAAATTTCCCGCGCAAGAGTGAATACTGCAGTTTAGTAAAGTAATATTCTGTCATAGATTTGTTATAGTCACTCATGAGGGGTATTATTACATCATCACTGCAGCGTGAGAAACCGTTAGCCTGACCTTTGCAGCCTTCCTGAAGGCAGAGGTGGAGACTTTCATGGTTCCTTTTTTGTCCAAAGCCTGGAAGAAATCCATGATGCTTTTATTTTGCTCTTCAAGGAACGTCTGTGGAAAAAAAAAATAGATCATGTTTTACATTATTTTGAAGATGCTGCAAAGACTTCTGCAGTATGAAATGTAAAAGTGGTAAGAATACAGAATAACTAGTACAATGAGTTTTCTCAGTTTGAGTTTTCTTGACCTACCTTAAAGATCCGGAGGGCAGATAAGTTCCTGGTGATGGAGGCCACAGTGTTATACTGAACACGCAGAGCAGGGCGGGTCATAAGGATTTCTTCCAGTAGCTCTACAAAGGTCTCACACACAAACACCCTCTGCACTCATGCAGTCACATACATATATTTAAAATTATTATGTTTGTTTGTCCAATTACTTTTGGGGGTCTGTGAACAAAAATGGCTGTAATTCATAAAACACATCCCTTGAATTAAAGCTGAAGTCTACACTTCAATCACATTTTGACTGTTTGATTTAAAATCCATCGTGGTAATACTAGATAATACTTATATTTCACCTCAGCTCATATGCTCGGGTGAATTTCTTTTTGCGGCACTTACAAAAATATCGATCTCCTCCAGTGAAGATTTCATGTTGTTTTTAACTGTTCTGAGAAGTGTGAGAGCTCCAACATTCGTCATGGGGTTGTGAGAGAGCTGAAATGTACAACACACACACCAAACATGATCTAAAATTCATAGGGTACAATGACTTTAAAATCATTATGATGAAGAATTGCTACAGCAATCGTTCGCTCACTTTAAGAACCTCGAGGGTTTCGTTGGTGGCCAGGCCCGGGCAAAGCAGCCTCACAGCTTCATCATCTACACAGTTACTGCTGAGGTCCAGCAGCACAAGTGAGTTATTTTGTTTCAACGCTTGAGACAGTGACTGTGCCTCGGTACGGCCAAAACCACCGTGCGACAGCTGGAGCTGCTTCAGAGTCGAGTTTACCTGGGGAAAGAAAAGGGGAGAGAAGGTCAGCAATGAGAGTTAACAAAAATAAGCTGAACTCTTTGCTCAATGTGTCATTTCAGTCACCTTCAGACCTGCAATCAGAGCCGCAGCACCGTGCGTACGAAGATGATTCCAGTTTAGATTTAGGACTTCAATACCGACATTTTTTGCTATGAGGAAGTGGAATGCACATTTTTAGATGGTCATAATACATTTGAAACTAATCTACAAGTTACATGTAAAATCTTTTCAATTCCAAGTAAAACTAATTTCTTTTTACGTAATATATCAGTGGGTTACATTTCTCTTTAATAGGTCCACTTCTTTTTTTAATAATCACTTTAATTAAGAAAGTCTGTACAGCAGCCATTCCCAAACTTCAGATTGCCACGGCCCATGTCAAAATCTGAAAATCAAATGCTGCCCACCCCAACCTTTAATCACAGCTCTGATCATCACACGGCCCTAGGATGAAGTATTTACTTCTTTATCTTTGGATGATTCATTTTGATCGTCTGACAACTTGCTCGCTGAGGCTGATTGTCCAGCTTTACTTCTGCTACCGGACAGCCATTGCTTCAATTTACTTCTTTCCCACTACTGACAAGATATAAGGTGTGTTCAGGATCAAAAAAAAGGTCAGAAAATGAAAAATAAGAAGTTATTTCAAAATCCACTGGCTTTTTTCTTTAGTTCTGTTTCTTATTTAAATAGGAGCATGTGTTATAAATATATGTATGTAAATATTTAATGTGACTTTTTAGCTAAACTACAACATAGAAAATTTGATTGTCTTTTCACTTATTGAAAAAGACCCACTTGCAGTACCTTCACAGCCCACCAGGAGGCTACAACACCCACTTTGAGAATCAATGCTGTGCAGCATATTTTGTCTTCTCTCAAAATACTTGAAAATGATATAGCACAATATTATAAAGGTATAAAATCTATTTTACTTTGACCCCTACACTGTAAACTGACTGTATTTCATAATGGAAGGAAATTCAATAAGAAAATAATAATCCAACAGAATATCTGTGAATATGAAGCTTTTATAGGATCCAGTCTACAGTCCTCAGCTATTTAGCAACCTCTTTTCCCCGACTCCCATTTTATGATCTATAACGTTCTTTGTTATTACTGAGGTGTCCCGTGAGCAAGCACTAGATGACGGTGGAAAGGAAAAACGCTTTTTTAACAGGAAGAAAGCTCCAGCAGAAGCGAACACAGGGAGGGGTAGCCATCAGTCGCGACTGAAAGGGCTGAAAGAAATTTGACAGTTTGGGTGCATCTCTGCTGCCACCAAGAGGCTTAAAGCCTGGATGCTGTTCCAGTATCTCCACAAACAGTTCTGTGTACTCTTCAAAATGTAAAAACAAGCTCAAAAGCTGCTGTATCACCATGGTTTGTATTTTACAGAACAACAAAATTAAATCTGTGTATTAATTTGAAGGAAATAGAAATGATTCTTACCTAACATGACACCCAGGTCTTCTCCTCCTGCATCGCAGATGTGGTTATGACTGAGGTCCAGCTCTTTGACCACATAGTCAGTCTGTTATATAAGAAAGAAAATTCTGAATGCAGCCTTTAAACCTGACAGCTGTTTGATTCATTTTGTGTGCCGGACTTAAAATACTCGCACAGATTCAGTATTCAGCAGTCTGCACTCACCTTTAATGCTTCTGCCAAGCATTTAGCTGCAGAGTCATCAAAATCATTTCCTAAGAGAACAAGAGGACATTAGTCATCCAAAAAAAACAGCTCACTTACTCACTTCATTTTTCTGCTGTATTACAGTGATGGACAGGGGTGCACGTTAACATAGCTTAAGACTTGGCTGAGCACCTGACAGGTTGATGGATTTGATGTAAAAATTGTCTAACAGCATTTTGGAGATAGCCTTTGCTCCTTTAAGGCCCAGCATGTTGTTGGAAAGATTCTGAAGCAAAGACATTTTTGAGATTAGACAATTAAAAGAAAAAAGAAAAGCATTAATGGTGTTCCTCTTGCATTTCAGAGCAGATGATTATCTAGACTTAACAAAACTGAAGCTTTGAATGTGACAGTTTTAAAATTGTTACTAGACTCTGAATGCTGATGTTTTCATGAAGCATCTTCAACAGATATTGTGTCCCTTCAGCCTGAAGCGCGTTGTCTTTCAACTCAAGGTGGGTGACCGCACTGTGACTCTAAAACATTAAACGAATGATAAGATAAGATAAGATTGGAGGCTATTTCTCTCTAAATATCTTTCACTCATTTGAAATGTATTACAGACTCATTACAGGATCAGAACTGGATCTGGCATGACTTGCACCACCTTAATTTGGTGATCACGTGAATAGCTAGAAGAAACGATTACTTTCAGAAGAATAGCCAGAGCTTTGGCCCCCAGAGGTCCCAGCCCATAGTAATTCAGGTTTAGAGTGGCATTATCCAAGTGGCGAAGGATGTAGGAAACAGGAACAGCCCCTGTCTGCTGGCAGGCCTTCAGGTACACCTCTGATGGGGACAACCTCGATTTCCAACTGGAAGTGGAAACTGAAAGGAAAATGAGAAGAGGTGAGGGGTCGAAAACTATGTAAACTATTACGGAACTGTTCCATCACATTAACATACTATCTTCTTCAAGGTCAGAGCTGCACTCGTCACCACTGTGCCCCACTTGGCCCTGAGTCGACTCTATTTCCTCCCGGGTTCCTCTGGGGAGGACCGACTGATCAGAGGGCTGCTGCTTTTTCTCTTGTGAATTGGACTGAAAACCTGCACTGTCCTCCTGAACCTCATTCATCATGGCACGAGATCCCGACAACCTCAAGTGTATCTTTAAAAGAAAACATAAGTGGAGCAGACAGGTGCTACGGACTTATTAGGACCTTTAAGCAACATTGTGTACTTGGTCCACCACTCAACAAAACAGTTAGTCAATACAAAAGAATATTTAAACTCCTGTGCAGTGCCACTTTTCAGGCAATAGCATCTGTATCAGTGTATACAGCTGCACACGAAAATTGTTCTCAATGTTTTTAGAATCAATTTTCTACCCTGAATTTATTAGGAATGTGCATGATTTTTAAATATTCAGTCATTAAGTTTTTGAAAAAGTCAACGACTTTATGGAACTGTTTTTTTGTCTTAAAAGTACATATATATTTCCCTTATGTTTTCCTACATCTCTTGCAAAATTTCTGCATACCTCAAAAAATTTGAATATCGTGGAAAGAGCTCCTTTTTTTATATATTATGTATAATATATTCTATATATTAAATTAATATATTATATATATTGAGTTTGAGTACATTACTATTCAGACAATAAATACCCTGTGTCGCTTGGTCTAGTTCATTACACAATCACAGTGGTCCAAAGTCCTCTTTTCAGATGAAAGTAGATTTTGCATTTCATTTGTAAATCAAGGTCCTAGAGTCTGGAGGATGAGTGGAGAGGCAGAGAATCCAAGATGTTTGAAGTCCAGGGTGAAGTTCCCGCAGTCTGTGATGATTTGGGATGCCGTGTCATCTGATGGTGTTGGTGTTGGTTGGTCCACTCTGTTTTATTAAGTCCAAAGTCAATGCAGCCATCTACCAGGAGATTTTAGAGCTCTTCATGCTTCAATTTGCTGACAAGCTTCATGGCAATGCCAATTTCCTTTTCCAACATGACTTAGCACCTGCCTACAGTACCAAAAACTGCTACCAGCCGGTTTGCTGACCATGTTATTACTGAGATTTATTGGCCAGCCACCCCACCTCAGAGGAAGATACAAAACACCCAAGCCAAAAATACAGACGAGCTGAAAGCTGCTATCCAAGCAGTCTAGACTTCAGTAACCTCAGCAATGCCACAAGTTGATCACCACCATACCACGCCACACTGATGCATTAATGTATCAGTGTGTTCATTTCTGTGTTGTAAATCCTTTTTTTGATCGATCTTAGGAAATATTCTTATAATTCGAGATACTATATTTCTTATTTTCTTGAGCTGTAACCCATAATCATTAGAACAGAAACAAAAAAAACCCCAGAAATATTTCACTTTACATGTAAATTTTACCTTTTTGAATTAAATTACGAAAAAAATTCTTCCATGATATTAATATTTTTACCTGCCTACCTCATAGGATGTAATGCACTACTACCACCAGAAGCTGACAGTAATGCACCTATCAGCTGTTAAACAACAGAAAAAAGAAAAAAAAAAGAAAGCTAACCATGATAACTACCCAGACTCACGGACTGACAAAGTCTCAGGCTGTGGGATGACAGTCTAAACAGACACAGTCTAAAAGACACTGACAGCTGTAAAAAAAGCCTTTCAAAAATAAACAAAAATGGGGCGCAGATAAAGTTATAGTATCAAGAGTCCACCACAACTTCCCACAGTAACAGAGAGCAGATTGGGCAGGGGGCAATCTCTATAGAAGTCATCAGTGAAAACTGAATTATATTTTTGCTTGAAATGCCCATTCCTGCTATTTCCATCAGTTCAAATATTCAGATTTCCTGCAGGTCCCCCCTAGTGAGGATTTAAAAAATCCTGGAAACGCCCCTGGCTATGGACTGGCTTGTGATCCCGATGGAGAAACACACACATGCTTTTATATAACACTTACTTTACTTTTTTATTTAATAACCTACTGATCAAAACGTCTTTGTTGTTCGAAGCAAAGGAAATATCGGCCTACCTGTGAGAGGTGTGTCGCTTTCTAGTGTTAAAAAGATGCGCCAACGGCTGATCAGGAGGAGTAAAATTAACGATAAAAGTAAATGAAGCACACGGGAAACTGCCAGCTCCCCCCTTTAAATAAAAAATACAAACAAAAACAAAAACAAAAAACAAAAAAACGTAGGCTTTATCACTTAATAATGGTTTAAAATGTGATGTAGTGAAGAGATTGATTTGTTCTCCAAGATAAGCACTAGATGGCGCTGTTGACCGTAAACCCTATCGAGAGGAGACCGGATGTGGTTGTAACATGGACAGACCAATGACTGTAGAAAGCAGTCTTTTATACAGTCACTGGGAGAGACTACCCATTCTACCAACTGGGGATAAAATACAAGCTCAAACATGCGTTGTTCTTTTATTCCAGTATCTTTTTAAACACAAGGCGTAGTGTGGCCTCTGCTTTTGCTTCTTATTCTTAATTGTTACAACTTACTCCAGTGTAAGAGCTACAGACTGTAGCAAAGAAACACCACCTATTGGACTTTAACCCACATTTTCAATAATGTGCTTAAGAGCTTTGATTTGCTGTTGTTTGCAGACACGTGCAATGATTCTAGAACATGCGCTTCAACTGGAAGCAGCAAAGTCTGGTAGCTCTGATCTTTACTCAGACTTTATTTTTGTTGTATTTTTATTGATTTTTTTTTGTCAAGTACTGATGGATTCTTTTGTGGGGAGGAGAGTTTATTCAAGAGAAGAGTTTTTTTCATTGAAACAGAGCGAATCTGGAAGATACCACCCTATTCCAGCTGAGATAAAGAGGTGTTTTCGTGGTTGCTGTGCTGGTGCAAAGGTGAAGGCTTGGAAGTGGCGATTTAGGCCCTTTTTGCCAACAGTCATCATGGGAGATGTCGACTCTCTACCCAGTGGAGGTGATGAGCTGGAGATATTGGTGTACTGTGAGTGCAGCCTCTTGTGTTTTGCTGAAACATGGTTGAATCAAAACATCTCAGACTCCAGTGTGGATCTGCTTGGTTTCACCCTCATGCAGTTGGATGGAGATGCTGAGGCTGGTGGCGGGAGAAGAGGGTGGGGGTCTGGCTTTGTTTGTGGACCAGAGATGGTGTGGTCCTGCGCGTCTCTGTCGAGGAGAGGATGTGTTGTCCTGATGTTGAATTGTTGGCAGTTGGTATGCGGCCATGTTGTGTGCCAGGAGAGTTCAGTCATATCATAACAATACTTGTGTACATCCCACCCAAGGCAACAGCTGAAGCTCCATGTGAAGTTCTCCATGAAACTGTTGCTAGGATACAGACTAAACATCCAGAGGCACTCTTCATAATATCAGGAGACTTCAATCATGTTTCCCTCTCCTCCCACCTGACTGGATTCACACAATTTGTTGACTGTCCTACAAGAGAAAATAAAACCCTTGATCTGCTGTACACCAATGTCAAAGAAGCTTACAGAGCTACTGCCTTACCACCACTTGGCAGATCAGACCACAACTGGAAGACTCCTCTCTACAGAAAATCATTCGCACCCATACAACTAGCAGATCAGCTATGTTAGACATACGAATTTCCCTTTGGGATCAATAAAGTTATTCTTATTCTTATTCTTATTCTTATATATGATTTGTTGCTGAATAATGTTTTTGTCCTGTAAAACGAATTTGCAAATTTGAAAATACTAGGCAGTTTTGTACTAATACAAATAAAATACTACGCAGGTTAAACTGAGTAGTTTGCAGTATTGTGGTCAAGTTTACAGTGATGCACTGTGTTGGACTGATGCCAAGTAGGCTATAGTGTTCATGCTCAATATTTGGTTATATCAAGAGTAGCAGACATCAATTTATATTTAAGGTGCTGATGCTGCTTAGATTCACTAACTGAATTCTTTTTGTCTAGGGGTTGGAAATCAGTCATATTGCTTGTGTAACTGTTTATGTCTTGTTCATTTCAGTTGGACAAATCCACAAAGAGCAGTCAATATCAGAGTAGCAGCAGGTCGGCTGATCACAGCCTGTGTACAAAGACAAATCTGCTGGAGCTCACAAACAAATTATTATGAGACCTATTTCTAAGTAATTCTTTTCCCCATGCAGCACCCCAGTCTTTTCTTTCTCAGTTATCAAAGAGACAAGCACGCTGCAATAAGGCTGATGTGAGACAAGTGGGCAGAGCACTTTGTGGCATTCAGATCTTTGGGTTCAGACAGTGTACACTGCCATAAGGTATACAATCATGATCGAGGTTGGCTGTGTAAAAAAAAAAAAAAGGCCAAATTGTGAAAATATCTGTAGGCTGAACAGGCAAGAAAAAAAAAATTTGGTTAGAAGCATGAAAAACCAGATGGTGACTGGGTTACAGCTGCAAAGAGGAACCCTACTTTGGCCGCCTGTGATACTGTGCAAAATTTTGGACAGTTCAGTGCATTACATGTTGGCTTTCTGGCACCAAATCCAGATGATGGATGAGAGGAAGCTTCATAAGAGGTGGCTCTTTCTTGGGGATCTGGACATGGCTTTGATAAGACCTCAATTTCTGAGGAGAGAGCATGTTCCAAAGATTTGAGCCATTGTGAATGGGATTCAGGAGGACAATGCTGGTGACCCATCTGCCCAGCCAACACAATCAACACTAACTCCAGTGCCTGGAGAACAAGTGCTAAAACTCTGTATTTGGGTGAGTTATTGGACTGTTTTCATCTTTCTAGGCTGCAGACAGCAGCAACAAGGAGACATGCTGTCAGGTGCTAAAAAGCTGCTTTTTGAGCCACTAAGTAAGAGCAGGGGCCAGATGCATTGTACTCTGTGTAACCTTAAACAAAGGCAGAAATTATAACACACACATTCTTTTCAGATTTTTAGCCCTGTGCACATGTGGTCCTCTTATAAATCTCAGTTTTTATTAAAATGTATACACATATTTGAGCCTGACATCCATCCCCATCTAAAGCCATGAATGGAGACAATAATCATTTGCATACATATACATTTTTTTTTAACTTGGTGATGAAAACAAACAGAAAAAAAGAAATGCAGTCTTACCAAATTTGAATGTAACACTCTCAGTTGGAGAAAAGAAGATGTGTGATTTGGTAGTCTCAGTTCTGGAATCAAGATGTGAAGAAAAACTACTGAATATAAAACAAAGTAACAGAGATGCTCAACTCTGTAAGTTCAGAGGACAGGACCCTCGCAGAGTTTAAAAAAGAACAAAATGGCTAAACTACAAACACCTAAGTTCAAATTTCTCCAACAATAGCAGGGCTGCCATCCTTACACAACCATTATGTAAGGCTGTAGTCTGCTAAAATTTACTACATTACATTTAGTAGTTTGTGGATGGTAAATTTCACATAAATATGTATGTATATGTAAATGGAAACAATTCAGTCTCACATAACCATAGTCCTCTGTTTTGGCATCGGAAAAGCTTTTGCAGTTCATCGATCTGTTATTCAAACTAGAGTTTGAGGACCGTTTTTCTGTGACTCACAAATGCCTTTTTAGACAAAAGGCATTTGGGCTTCTCACAAAAGGAAAACTATAGATGTAAGATAAATAATGAAAACCTTTATCACTGAATTCCATTAATCTGGTAAATGCAGGTTCAACCTTCATGCGTTATTCTTATGCATTTTCAATGAACACTGGTAAAAACATCTGCTGTGATTGTTTACCCAGAAATTTCAGTTGGTCTGATTTGGTGGATGTTTATACCTATGTGTGAAGGATGTGCTCAAACAGAGCAATCTGCAGGTGACATTTATACCATGATAGCTTAGAGGCAGGTAACAGCTGCTTTCCACTGTTACACCTTTATGTGAGACCATGTATGAAACTTAAGACAAATTGATTTCTTGCCCCACTCATTAGTTGTCAGCAGATACAGATGAACACAATATAATGTAAAAAGTAATTTTTTAAAGTTAATCTACTGTACTTATTAGCTACAATGTTACCACAAATCAACTTCATGCTCTCATAGTAAGATAACATTTAGATTAGGACTATAAGATGCTGGAGTCAGCAGGTAAGCCAAACAAAACAAAAAATGGAACATAGAAAAATGTGAGAGTACAAGGCACTGCACACAACGGGCTGGAATTTCAAATGAAAATCCAACATAAGAAAAAAAAAAAACCTCAAAAAAATAACACTTAGTCACAAGTAAACAAACTGGGAATGGGGCTTGACACAGGTTGGAGCACAAGTAGGCAGACAGGACATACTGGTAACTGATGAGCAGAAAGACCAATGTGCTCTCAACCTAGGACATCAAATATTGGGATTCTATCCGACTATCCAAAGCTGAATGATAATCTTCCCCTAAAGAGCAACAAAGTCTACATTAAGATCATCCATATGTGACAAGTTGGGAGTGAGTCCTGTATAACTATTGCTATAACTCCAGTACATTGTGACAAGAATGGTAAAGGACATCTTGTGCATTTTTGTGAGATACCTGCAACTTGACAAAATACAAACAAGGAGAAGACAGAAAAAAAGGAGGAACAGGTGGAACCAATGATGTGGTACCGACAATCACATAAGAAAACAAACAGGACACACAGGAAAAAGTAAACACGAAGAGACATAAAAGAAAAGGTGATCTAACAAAATGGAAGCATTAACTAGATGTACAAAACCAAAATCATGGCTAACATATTGTGTTGACGAACCTTTGGGATCAAAAACCAAAACCAAGACTACTGAAAATGTGCATCAAAATAAGAAAAATTAAAGCAGCTCAGACTGTCTCATACATAAAAAGTGGCACAATAGCTGTGCATGCCAGAACAAAAGGTCACACATGATACTGATGTGATTGTTGATCATTAGTTTCTGTTACCACTACTACTTCTTTCTCTTTTTTATTTGTTTTGAATATACATATGCATATTTATTATTACTGACAATCATTTTAACCTGCCGTCACTACTCACTATGAGTATCTTTCTTTCTTCATGATTCCTTCCACCTTGACAAGATTCCCAGTTCCAGACGCACTGAAGCATCTCCATAGCATAATACTCCCACCTCAACCTTGCAGTCTGTTCCTGTGCAGGGTTCTAGTGATTGTCTTCTTTGAGACTACAATTGACTTGGCTAAGTCATTCACTAATGTCTTGGCAGTTGTTCTGGGGTCTTTAGACACATCTCTCACTAGTTTTCTTTCCAGAGTCTTGGAAATCTGTCACTTCCTAACACCAAAAGGCTTGATCTGTACTGTGTTAGACACAGAGCTTCCCAGGCAAAATCCATTTTTACGAATCAGTGATTAAAAGTATCTTCACCTCTTTGAATTTCTTGATGCTTGGATACGCTGTGATGACTTTGTAAATCCATCTCCTGCTTTGTTAGTATCAACAATTCTTTTTCTCAAGTCTAAACTGATTTCCTTTGTTTTTGGCATGATGCTTTCACAAGTGACAGTTCAAACCCTTGCTGAAATTTTTATACTAATGTGTAAGTTGGAAGATAACCATCGGTTTTAACTTAATTTTACAAGCTGAGCACTACAAAGTTAAAGCACATTGTTGCACAGCAGTGGTTTGTGCTATGGCTCAATACAAAGGTCAGTTTTTCAGGGGGCTAATAATATTGACCCTGGTCATTTTTTTTTCTGAAAAAAATTTGTTATTGTGTGCAAATAGAAATAATGTATACTTTCTAAAGGAAACTAGTAACTTTTTTAACTTGCTCTGTTAAAAAAAGACTTGGGAAATTTTTGACAAAAAACTTTAAATTTCATAAGGGGGCTAATAATTTTGTCCTTATCTGTATGTATATTTATTATTCCTGAAAATCATTTTATCCTGCTGGCTTCAGTGTAAATATCTGGAATTAATTCAGATGAAATTTTAAGACACAGGTTAATAGCTTGTCCCCAAGATTACCAATTTAAATCAAAACCAACCTGGAAGCATGTAATGTGTTGCACAGAGTTGTGAGAAAACAAGGGCCACTTCATTCACAATGTGAATACAAGATTCAGTTTAACTACAAAAATAGACTGACCTGTATGGTGGATTGCCTTTGTTTTCAATGAGTGTATAAACCTGCATTATTTTCTTCTCCAAGATGTTTTTTCTTTCGTTTTTTTTATTTTTTTATTTTTTTTAATCTTAAGCTTCTCACTATGAGTAGCTTCACTTGTGTTTTTACCACAGTAGGGAAGTTTGGAGAGACTGGACATTGACTGAGGAATAAACAAACATTTTAATGATTTTGATTTTGTTAAAAATCTTATAATATGATTTAGGTATAATATGATTTAGGTAGCAATAATCAAAGACTGAGAATCAATGCCCCAAAGAGCATACATGTATTCAAAAAAGCATGGTGGACACATTGATTTTATAATCTGTGTAGTATTTCATTTTGCACCAGCAGAGCTTGTGTATAGGCTTCATGCCTCATGTTTACAAATACTCGTTTTTAAAAATTCATTTTAAGGTTGAAAATAAGCTTAAGCAGTGTACAGGAAACATGGTTGAGGCTGTTTAAATTCAGCAGCACATTAGCTCCTTAAAATAATTAACAGTGTTAAAAAGATCTTTAGATATATCAAATAATTTTTTTGTGTAATATATTGGGATATTTATATATTAGAGTTATTTGTATTATTAGAGCTATTTGTAATATTTTGTAATTTTGTAATATATTGTATTATTTAATGTTGGTATTTTAACTTGTTAATTACTTTTT
>VUQS01069347.1:17553-35376 GCA_015108495.1 Heterochromis multidens
TTAAACTTAATTACTTTTCTTACAGTCCTGGAGCAACTGTGACCACAGAATTTCCTCTGGGATTAATAAAGTATTCTGATTCTGATGATTCTGATTGATTGAAATCCACTGTTACTTTACTACAGCATGTTTTTTTGCTGTTGTTTTGAGGCATTGTTGTGTACTGCACACTGGAATTGTGAATGAATTGTGCAGCTGGTTCAGTTGTAGTGAAAAGGGGTAGGGTTATTAAAGTTACCTTAAACTTCTTTACAGTTGAGTGTTTGACATACTGTTGAAGACTGGAGGTGTTAAACACAACAGTGTCTTGCAGGGTCATTTTATTTTTATTGGAATAAAGAATTGGGTGCTTGAGATAAATTATCATCATTGCAGATTAGAGCCAGAGGTACCACAGTGTCTGGAATCTGAGATTAGAGAGTGGTGTAAACTTTATGTATTAAGTATGGCCAGACTGTAGATGTGTGTTGAATGGTACATTACACAAAATATTAACAATAACTGAAAAGAGGAAACTTTTCCTTAGTGCAAGCGAGCTGTTGGGCTGAACTGCTGAGCTTATTGCACCACAGGTTAACAATTCTTGAGGGGAAAAAGATGTCTCCCAATTTAGTATGCTGGCACACTATGCCAAAAGAAAGCATTTGGAACAGATGGCTTGGTGGGCAGAGACCATGGCAGTTCCTCCATTTCTTTTCTGTGGCCTGATGCAATGTGTTTAATTTACATAGCTGACATTCATTCACCCACACAACTGTGAGGAAGCAGTCCATGGAGCTGGAGTTTCCCCAAGTGGAACTTTACAGTGAAAGGTAGACGGTGAAGATACTTTTAATCACTGATTCGTAAAAATGGACTTTGCCTGGGAAGCTCTGTGTCTCACTAACAGTAGAGGGTTTATAAAAACAGCATCTTCGGACTTCAAACTTAGCTGAGGTTCCTCTCAAAATGTTTTAGGCTAATAATGCAAATTTGTCTGTCATCATGTTCCCATAGTAGTTGGCATTACCCCTTCATCAAAAACCTTAAAGCCATTCTAGGTTGACACTATTGTACCGAGTAAATGTGATTTATAAAAAAGCATCTTGTAGAAAGTTAAATGAGACTGAGGTCCCATGTTAATAGAGAATGGATGGGTCCACAGATGGGTAGATGGGTTGATTTATGCATAATTGCTTATTCTTAAAAACATACTTAAATGGGTCAGCAATGGCAAATTGGCTAAGTAGTGTCATAAAATCTGTTTGTTAGTTTTGAGCAAAAATTAACACATTCAAACAAGATTTGTCAAGTTGATAGTCAAGTTGATTTTCTCCCTTTTATACAAGACTAAACTTTTTTCCTTTTTTCCCTTTCTTTAATCCTTCCATTATCTGCTTATCTGCTTTCACCCCTCTATTTCTGCTCTGTTTTCTTTTATCGGTTCATCTTTCTGGCCCTCCTCCTAACCAGAAGAAAATGGAAAGTATCTATCTTAAGTGCCACTTCCTTTATCCATTCTTCCTCTGTTCTCCCCCCATCTCTACACCTCTTCTTCGATCTTCTTATTCCCCCATTGAAGTACTGTAACTTTTTCTGGCCTATTTTCATGGCCAGTTTTACTGCAGTCAAATAAAATGCACCATCAACTTGAAGAGCTACAGTAAACTATCTGGCACTCCCCAACAAAAGCACAGCACTTGATAGAGAAAAAGGTTTCCACCTTGAATACACTCAAAGACCATGGCAAATCTAATCTGTCAAGGTTCAACATAAGGGCAGTTGGCATTTTAAAAGAGATGGCTGTTTTCAATGTGGATTTTAAGTGATGGTGGGTATTGACCTACATTTTCAATAAACAAAGATATAACCCTTGACGTTCAAGCCACAAGCAAGAAAAAATCAATTTTGAAATGTTTCCATATTCCCCGCTGTTAGATATTTATTGTGAATATATAACTTCCCTATGTCAGTTTTCACTAAATAAAACAAAAATAAAAATCACAGCACTGTTCTCTGTATGCAGAATCATTCATTGTATTTATTTTATTTGTCTGTAGGATAGCAATGTAAAACTTTACTGTTCCTGAATTCAGTGAAATAATAATAAAATAACTTTGTCACTGGAGCTACATAAATAATTCAATTATTTGTGTAATGGCTAGACAGAAAAGAAATCCTCAGAAGTACTTTTTCATGCACACTTGTGAAATAAACACCCGACCTCAGAGTCTATAACTTTGGAGAGGCAAAGATCGTTTGGACTTGTTTTTAGAAACAACATGACAAGAATGTGAAAGTAAAGTGACACGATCTTGTGTATAACCTTGGACTGTGTGTTTTGTAGTCCAATCCAAGTCCAAGTAATGCTACGAGTAACTCAAATTACTTTCTACGTGGAGTAAATAGTTAAAGGAATGCATTTTTATATTAAATAATAAATAAATATGTTTTGCTCACCACACACTCAAAATGAGTAAACATATACAGTACATATTTTTCAGAAAAAAGTAATAAAGTATCATTCTAAGCATTTGATGTTATCTTGACTATACATTTTACATACCGATGTTACATATTAATTTAATTACATACAGAATGACATAGATTAGCCTGATATCATATGAAAGTGTGCTAATAACACACAAATTCTATTAATTTGCAACAAATGTTTCACTTTCGTATGCCAATGCATGACATGGAGTTTTTAGAGTTACAGTTACTAAACTGTGACAGTTTAGTAATGTTTGAACCAATTTTGTAATGTTTAAAAATAAATAAATAAATACAATACTGTAGAGTTTACATAGTTTTCTTAGCCATATTTGACCCTTTTGACTGCATTTTATGAGGCAAAATGACTTGTAAAAAAGTTGAAATTGTGTAGATAGGAGATCTGAAATATGCTGAAATGGCACACTGTTTACATGCATTTTTCAAGTTATGTAGCAGAGACAGAAGTGACAAGAGATTTGTGAAGCATTTAAACACACACATATAAATAAATAAATAAAACACATACATCCCAGTAAATTAGGCTCTGGCCAGGTGATGTTAATCATTATTTGTTCATGAGGTCTTGTCACATTATAACTGTGTCTACTTAAATTCGACTTTAGACACAGAACTAAAATAAAAACTGTGTGGCATGGTATTTATAATTAGGGGACATCTGCCACAGGGTATGGCATTATTGCTATTCCTGAGCTCTACATTGCGAGGTTGAGCACAGTTCCTTTTGGCCCCAATACACTATTTAGTTTGACATAAAAGCACATTAATGAATTGGATGATTAGACGTTGATGGTAAAATATTTTGGAAATAGTTCAGCATCCTTCATCAAGAAATTACTGTATATTTGTGAAAAAAAAAAAGATGTCAACAAATGACAGGGGCTGAAACAATTAAAGTTGGTGCACTCCTTCTGTGTGCATGCTCAAATATAAATCATTAATTACAAGTTAGGAATTAAATTAAAACTTTATGTATCCTTTGAATGTTTGTATTGGTCTGTTTCACCCTACTGATAAGGCAATGAAGATTGCATGTCCTGATGTTTGTAAAGGAAGTTATCTTACATAAAGCATTAAGGAAACAGATGGGGGGAAAACACTCTTTACCCAGTGTTTCTGCTTTTTACAAAGCAGAAGTGCCTAAAGATTCCTAGTGGCAAACAACTTCCTGTGTCTTCTATATGGTGTAGTGGCACACAGGACCACTGACCAAATCAATCTGGAGAATGGATTTTTCCAGCTCACTGATAAAATCCAGTCTTACTCAAAATACACATTAAAACAGGGTTAAATAAATAAATAAAGCATTAGTGAGAGCATTAAAAGTTGTAGCACAACAAGTACTTTAAAAAACACATCCTAATTAGAACAAAATACACAGAATTACACAGAAGAGAACAAATACCAATACCTATGGAAAGAAATAATTAAATAACATAATTAACTTAATACAAACCACTGCAAACACATTTTAATTACAACCTAGACAAGTCATGGTGTAAAAAAGGTAAAAAAAAAAAGAGCCAAAATATCAATGTATCGTTGCATGTTTAATATTAAGATTAACTATTGCTGTTTTTCCTCAGAAAAAAAAACAAAAAAAAACAAACATGAGAATGAGATGACATTCACATGCCTGACTTGCCTTTGAAGCAAAACTTGTAAACTTATGACTTACTTCGTTTGATTACACAGATGTTTTTAGGTTTAACCATGCTGTCATTAGTACAATAATCAGACTGTATAACCACCATTCCCTACCATCCACAAATCAGTACAAAGTCCCTCAGTGATCATTTTTATGCAGTGATGAAACATTTGTATCTTAATATGAGTGTTTTTTTAAGGACAATGCTCCCATCCATCTGGGGTATTTTCAAAACAGATTGCTGAATGGTTCATTGAGTATGATCATGATGTGAACCATATCCTATGGCCAGTCACCAAATACACAGCTGAACACATATAGGAGATTTGGGACTGATGCGTTAGACAGCACTCTCTATCCACATCCTCTAAACACCAAAGGAGTGACTATCTTTTGAAAGAATGGTATTCTTCTCCTCTGTGAAGGTTACAGAGATTTGTAAAATCAATGGCAAGGTGTACTGAAGCTGATCTAGCAGTACATGGTGACCCGACACCTTACTGAGAGTTGATGCCTCATTTCTAACTATTGCATATGCACTAAACAAGGCTTCAAAGGGGCATAAGCCATTTCCTACGCCAATGTGGATCTGTAGTCTGTAAAAACAAACTTCTCCTGTATTGAAACTGCGACCAATGCATACAAACATTTTTCAGCGAGGGGGCACTGGCATTGCAGTGGTGTGGTGAATTTACGTAACAATTGCACTCACATTTAATTTCACTTTGTAAAGCACATTATTTCCAAATCCACTTAAATATCAACACTGAAACCAGCAGTCTTATTTGTGCTGGTAAGGCATAACTTCTAGAACCTTTCAACTGTAAAAAATATCAGCCAACTCAAGCCTCAACTCAAATTCCACTCAATATTTCATCAGCACTGACTCACCCCTGGAGCAGAGAGGAGAGGTTCACCCTGTATGCTGCTGACACTTGTGGTCAGTTTTGGAGTACACCACAGCTGTTGAAATGCAGGGTGTGGCAGATGGGAAGATTCGCAAAAGTCTAGTTTTCCGTTTCCTCATATTAAGTGTAAATATAGCCTGCTGAGTCCTTTTCACCTCACCACCTCACCCTACCAGTCTGACTGATGAAATTAAATTTAAATTAAATTAAAAGATTTCATGAAAGAGTATTAAATAGTTGCAGAAAAGAGCATTGTTTTGTTTTAGAAATGACTGTGGCTGACATGACTGTGCTGCCCAGTGTAACAGGTTTACTATTTTCAAAGCTTTTCCCATGTCCTGACTACATCAATCAACATATTTTGTAGCTATGTGTAGCTTTTGTAGCATGTTTCTTATTCCCTTTAAAATCATTACACTGGTAGAATGATAAATCCAAAATGTAACACAAAAATGGTGCAATTTAGCATTGTTTTAACATGTGCACAGTACTTCAGGAAACATTACGTCACTGCAGAAAGCACAAGCACGCAGAGCATATTGAATACACAGCAGTTGCTGCAACAAACACTGCCTTCTGTTGTCACCTCCTCACATGCACATATGCACTTTGCAAATTTGCATTCTGGAAAAAAAAGCCAGTGACAGCTCTTTTACAGTCATTACACTGAATATCCTGATCATGATGCAGACCAAGTTTTTGGCAAGTTTTGGATCAATGAGTCTGGTAATTGTAAACGAAGGGACACTCATGCATAATGCTGCATGATGGATGTACTGGAACTGCCATAAGACAACACGATTGGAAGAACCATTGATCACCAGGCTGCTTTCTATGCATCTACATTGATGAGGTGCTTCGCATTGATCACAATGGTTAAATATGTGCATGTATAGGGTGGGATACAGGGCCACATGGATACACATGGTTTTATAAATCTGAATATTTTTTGGCCCACAGCATTTTTGATAGCACATACACTTTTAGCATGGGTTATACACTCGGGTGTTTCTTCCAATTTGTCACCCTTCTGTAAATTTCTCATTCGCTTTCTAACTCTTAGGATAGAGAACCCTCTTAACTACTCAGCGTCAGTTCATTCTGTCAGGGAAATTGGAGCTGAAAAAGACAGATTGAACACTCTGGGAGCATGTTGGTATTTTGTGGGGTTTGTAAAAACAAGTTTGCTCATGTGTCTGCCCTGCCTAAGGAGTCCGTGTGTAACTGATGCATAGTTCAATCAGTTGTAAAGGGATGCTTGCTGTTGCCAATGCACCAGGAATGTAAAACCTGATTTCCCAATTGCAGAAAAGGTTCATGCTAATGATCACCTTAATTTACCCAGTAAGTGAAACTCTTGAGATTAAGAATCTCTTTTGGGGATGGGACAACATGGAAACTCCACACAGAAGAAACCAAAGGCATCAGTGCTAAAAACTACACAACTACTCTGCCTAAAATTCTGTGTTGTCGTTACAACTTTCATGTTCCCCATATTGTCCTAACTAGTGTTGAGGTGAAGTTGTTGTCGACTGTGAAGCAGGACCTAGACTCACGTACAGTACTCAGTTTAACAAGGTTTATTGTCAAACAGATTTGAGAAAGAACAAAAGGTATAATGTCATGCAGGAGTTCACAGGAGGGAATGGGTTCACAACTCAGGGGCAGGTGTCTGTTAGAGAAGCTGACTACTGTTTGAAGCCAGAGAGTTGCAGTGAGTGAATGTTTGAATTGATCTTAGAGTCCTTTGTTGATTCAAGGCAGAATGTGTGTGATTGGGTGAATGAGGCTTGCAGTAAAAAAAAAGTGCTTTGATTGCTATATAAGTATCAGTCCAAGATAATTTGAGAACTTTGAACATGAGAGAAAGTCTTCAGCCAGCTATGCAGGTGACTGCAAAGCAGAGAGAAAAGCAACGTTAACACAAGGAACACACAAGGAGTTTTCACAAGCATGGGGGAACCTGATTACCACACAGCTTATGACAACAATCTGGCAGAGAATGGCCCTTAAGTACTGGCAGGTAATGAGCAAATCAGGAACTGGTGTACTGGATGACGAGTGGGACACTGCTAGCTGGCGGAATCCCGGAACAGAGCCTGCCCACCTCCACCTGTCAGAGACACTGAGAGAGAAACCAAAAGGAAAACAAAACCCCGACCAACCCTGAACCATGACACATATCTCTGTCCCTAAATGCTGCCATTTTCCTTTTAACTCAAAAGACTTTCATGCGTTAAAAATCAAAAGAATGCTAGTTTTGCCACCTGTATTTATGTATTTTTGACATTTTGACATGCATAATGTGTACTTCATATTAAACCACATATCTCTCACAGACTTTAGTAGTTTCTATGTTGCTGTAACTAGTCATATTCAAATTTTCAGATGAAAGCACTGTTGGGGTTCAGGGTTGAACTCCCTCTGGATCATTTAATACTAAAAATGGATCCACACAAAGAAGTCAGGATTTGAACAGGTGTAATATACATACTTTGAGTAAGGTGAGCAGGTGACTGAAGAAGCAAGTTTGACACACAAACATAGAAATGGATAGTACGCAAATGATGGAAAAAGAAAAAGAAGAAAAAGAACTGACGTAGCAGCACACATATCATGGAACGAAAAGAAGAAAACAAAGATAAACAGAAGAAGAGTGGAGTGTTATCAGGGTGCCCCAGACTCAAAAATAATGTATCAGTGCACTAACAAGCAGAATGGTGGAAACCCCATTTGCATTGAATGAGAGGCCACAGCCAAAACCTACTGGCTGGACGTGCATCCACAAGGGAAGCAATAAATCCCCACTTCTCTCTCCCTCTCTCTGAAGCAATAGACTCTCACAATAATATAATTCACCTTTCTGTCCTTGCTTTTTTTCTGTCTTAGATGTCTCTGTTTCTTTGTCTTATCTGTTCACTTTTCCCTGATTTTTGTCTTTTTCTCATGGTTATCTGAGCAAGAAAAGACTGCTTGACACAGAATTAAAGTTTTATACATTTGCAGACTAAGTCACAGGTTCTCTTGCTTTCAGCAAACTTAGGGGGAGTTCACTTAAAAAGAAAGCTCATGAGTTAGTAGAACGAAGATTTGTGATTAAGGGAACTTGTGAATTACTGACCACAACACAACACCTTCATTTCAACTGAAGAATGATAACATAAAGTGCTTGACTTTATGGGATAAAAGATTTGGGATACCTTGCAGGGAACATTTCAGTGTGTAGGTATAGTATGTAGGCTTCCACTTTGGTGGTCTCAGAATCTCATCTCTGCTTTTCGCAGATGATGTGGTTCTGTTGGCTTCATCAGGTGGTGGCCTCCAGCTCACACTGGAGCGGTTCATAACTGAGTGTGAAGCGGCGGGAATGACAATCAGCACCTTCAAGTCTGAGGCCATGGTCCTCAGCCAGAAAAGGGTGGAGTGCCCACTCCAGGTCAGGAATGAGTTGCTGCCCCAAGTGGAGGAGTTTAAGTATCTCGGGGTCTTGTTCACGAGTGAGGGGAGAAGGGAGCCGGAGTTCGACAGATGGATTGGGGCTGTGGCTGCAGTGATGCGGATGCTGTCATGGTAAAGAGAGAGCTGAGCGTAAAAGTGAAGCTCTCGGTTTACTGGTCAATCTACATCCCTACCCTCACCTATGGTCACGAGCTTTGGGTAGTGACCAAAAGAATGAGATCGTAGATACAAGCGATGGAAATGAGCTTTCTCCAAAGGGTGACTGACCTCTCCCTTAGAGATAGGGTGAGGAGCTCAGAGTAGAGCCGCTACTCCTCCACATCAAAAGGAGCCAGTTGAGGTGGTTCGGGCATCTGACAAAGATGCCTCCTGGGCGCCTGCTGGGTGAGGTGTTCCGGGCATGTCCCACCGGCCCGTGGGAACACAGCTGGGTCTAATCACAGAAGACGAGACACAGGAAGTTAAACTAGACACACAACACGAGAGACAAGAGCCCACCAAAGTAAAACAGGAAGAGACAGAAGATGGAACAGAAGTCAGATTTGACACTAAGACAGAAAGGTAAACAAACACAGAGACAAGACTGAGCCAGATACAGAAACCTCGGGAGACAGGAAATACCAGAAATAAATAAACCAGACTAAAACTGAGAAATGCTGCTACAAGAAAGTAAGAAACTACAGAACATCAAACCATGAAACAAAGATAATCAAAAAATACAAAACCAGAAATTCCCCAAATATCCCAGAAACTCAAAACCCTGGGTCTTTGACCCAGGGACTATGACAAACAAGTTTAAAATTTTGATTTCCACGACTGATACCTTTTCTTTCTTTTTTTTCAACTGAATATTTTAATGCTGACATAAACATGCAGTTGAATATAAGTTACTATAACGGTGATAATTCAAAACTGTTTTCAAAGAAGTCAAAGAAGGTTCGCCACACAGAGTAAGAAATGACAGCTGACTGTGAATTAGAAAGGCAGATAGGGAACTAATTCCAAGGCCTCTGCATTTAGAAACATAAACTATAACCCAACTGATGCAACATTAAGGATCCACCAAGGTTCATTTAGCTCAGAACTGAGAGCAGAATACAGCTCCACAGAGTAAAAAAGAGATGGGAGCTTATCAACATTTTTTCATTAGTGCCTGAGCTCTCTGAGGGTTGTCTTTTATGTTATGGATCAACAGGCTTTCAAAGCAACAGATTTGAAGAGCGAGTGTGACAGAGAAACTGGAAGAGGAAAAGAGGGAAATACATACATTTAAGAAAGAAACATTGTATATTTTAATATATTCTGAACTTATACACTGACACAGCAGGACATAATCCTATCATACTGAAAATCTGAGAAAGCAGCCGTGCCAAGGAAACATCTATGAATATCTGTGCTGTTTATTGTTTGACTGCACACAAACATGCTACAGTGTATGTACTAACATGTACAAGAAACTGTTGTCTACGTGTTGTAGATGAAAAAGTATAAGCAGTTTAAATCCCTTTACAGAGATACAAACATTCACAGACACAGAAGACAGAATTCAGGTTGGTGGTTAATTGCTGCCTCATTAAGTCTCTGTAAGTTTGTGAGAACTCTATTACTCAAACAGACACATTAGGCAATCAGAGAGTGACAGAGTGGAGACAGGAAATGAACCTCCTTCGTTGTCTTCCTTCTCTGTCATTATTTTTTATGGATGGATGGATGGATGGATGGATGGATGAGACAAAAAACATGAGCGGGGAGGTGCAAATGGTCCAAATATGAAAGGGGGAGGTTATGATGTGAAGAGGGAATACAGTAATGGGTAGTAAAAGAGAAATAGCAGTATAAATTTCAGAGATGAGTAGAGACAGACAGCCAGAGTGACAGCCAAGAACAGGGATTCAAAAAAGCAGCAGTAAGAGAGTAGCAGATCATTTCAGGCCAGCTTGTAATGTAATACCTCTGCGAGAGAGGCCCCCTGCCGAGCCAGTAATCCCTTGCCTCTACAAAACAGGAAAAACAGAAAAGTTTGAGAAATGAAACTAAATGCTGACTCTGGTGCCTTTTTGAAAAAAGAGGGTCCAAAATATTATTGGATTATTTTGCTGATTTCACTCGGATGCAGGCTGAATCTGAGGGGTTTTTTCAGTTAACGTCGCCACACTCTGACCTGCTTACTGGCATTGTGTTTTCAGACTATTTCTATTTTAATTCAGAAACCACTTCCCAGAGATGCTGGAGCACTGAATGCATCTTAAATACATATCAGCACAACTGCATTTCTTGTGTAAATCTGTAACTCAAGCAAGTCTAGATTAGGTTAGGTTAGTTAAACTATATGCTTGCAGTGTTTAAAAAAGGGAAAATTAACATTTTACATAATGTTTAAAGAGAAAAGATGCAGTCTTCCCTCTGACACCACAGGTTCCCCTAATAGAGTGGATGACCTGATTAGATTTTGGAGCTCTCTGTTGCATAACTTTACATATCAATAGGGGAAAAGGGGAAAGAGGGGAAAACAATTTTGTTGAAACTGTTACTGCTAATTGCTTAGACCGTGTGAGGACAAATTGACATAACAGTATCTTCTAATTTATCAATTGCCATATTTGCATAACTGGCTGCATTAGGTGGAGTATATCATTATTATGGATTGACATTAGACAGTTCAAGTGCCTCTTGTCTGCTTTTATGTCTGCTGCAGACATGAAATACCATTTATAAAGGGTCTGCTTCTGTTCACCTGGAGATTTACAGTTGAAGGTAAGACGACTGACTCATGCTATGTGGTCTGGCGATCATTATTATGTTTATTGCATGTCAAACTAGGAAGAAAGCACCATCAATATCACCCTGACTGGACAGAAGGAGAACTTTTTAGTCAACTTGAAGCTCAAACTGATGTCTTAATATCCAGGAAATGAGTCCATAAGCAGGATGTGCAAAGGATGTGTGCACACAAAAAAACATAAATACATAAATAGTATTCATAGGAAAAATATGTGCTAAAGAAAAGTGTGGACCTCACATGTGTGTGTGTGTGTGTGTGTGTGTAGCTATATTAAATATGCAAGGTACCATCATCATAATTTTTACTACTATTTCATTCTAGCACTTTCTATTACACCTCAGTAGTAATGTGGTAATAGTGAAGCAAAACCAGATAGTAATAGTATAGTAATATTTTGGTAACAATTTGATAATCTGCTAGAAATAAAATTGTAATATCTGTGCATTTGAATTGTTTTATATACTGACTTCACTGACTGACTGACCTCAAATTAACAAGGAAATATTGGTTGATGTTTTAATATATTAGGAAACTATTTCTATATTATACCAGTTTTGTAAATATGCTTAATGTTGTGGCTTATTATCGCAAAACATGTTTCATAGTTTATATGTAATAACTAGGAATCAGGGCTGCAAAATGCAAAACTATCTATTTCTATCTACTTCCATGTTAATAACATATTGAAGCAAACCTCAAGTAATGTGCTGATTATGTTTAACATGTTTGGTAGTTTATGTATGTACACAAATGCAATGTTTTTGCTACCAGATTATCGTAATGTTACCAAAATATCACTATACTATTTTTAATTGGTTTTGAATTGGTTTAATTGGTTTTAATTGGTTTTCCTCATAAACATAAATTTGTTTCCACATTATTACTCCACTACTTACTATTACTTAGCTCTCATAGAATGTGCTACTATTATTATTAATAGTAGTAATTGTGTTGTGGATGCTATAAATAGTCCTAAGTGATGATAAAGCTCTTCCTTGTATAAGAACCTGGAATTGTATAAGAACCTAGAGGATCTTAAACAATTCCAAATATGACATTGGTGTTTAACAAAAAATAAAAAGCATCATAATGATTTATCCTGTTAAACTACAGAAAAAGTCCTATGTGGCAAGACCCAGTATGCTTATGTGAGTCATTTACTTCTCTCAGTAAAGAATAAGTAAATTATAAAGATTTGGATAGTCACACTCCTTTGCCTCGGTGTATGGTACACTGTATAAAAGTTAATTTCTATGTGCCAAGGATTGCCAAGAAAAGAAGACAACTGCTGGCAAAATACAAAATAAATAAATCAATAAAACACCAATGGACAGTGCCCAAAAGAACAGACATGCCTCATAGCAAGAAGAAGCTTGAAGCATCAAAACCCTTCAGGCACAATCCACAGAGTTGTGTGCACTTTACTGAGTTGTTTATGTTTCCGTATTATGGTGTGCAGTGCTGTGTTCAGTAAAATAAATTAAAAAATCAGTTCTGCTTTGTTTTTCTTTTGGTTTTATAGGTAAATACCCCCCATTATAATGCATATAAGTTTTAACTGGTTGACATAGACAGTTAACTGATTGAAGAATGAGAATGATTTTAATGCTAGTTTAGTCCACCTAAAAGTGGCATAAGTTCTCTGGAAAGCAACAAAACTGATTTCTCAAATGTGTTTTCCCAAACATGGATAATAGGATAATGGGATGGGATAATCATGGATCTGTTATCTGCCACCTGTATCATATAATTCCTAATGCGATGAATGATGAGAAACACATAACATTATATCTTAAAACCCAATCAGTGTGAAAGTTTTGAATGCAAGTCCATGGCTCTGGCCTGGTAAGCCCTTCTCAAGTGTGGGAGTCGGCAACAATGGCAGTAAAGCCAGACTGACAATCTGGCTAATGACAAAAGTTACTAAGCAGATTGATTCTGCTGGACTAATAGTATTGTAATGAGGGGCCACTGGAAGGATCAGATGTCTGGCAAGGGCAGGAAACTCACCGAGGGCAACTGGTAGACAGATGGGAAATGACATGATCTGGAAACATCTACAATGGCTGAGGGAAAGTAGGAGAGTCATGTTAAACTGAATGAGGGTAAGCGTTAGGCTGAAATGAGAGACAGGCAAGGTGTCACTATGCAAGCAGTAAGCCCTAAAATCTTGTGAAGAAGCCTTTTTTTTTTTTTATAAAAAGAGGTTGTAGATTTATAAATGCCATGTCTTATTATCTAAAGCTTGTCTCATAAACTGTTGAAGTGCAATTTAGTTTCTAACAAAAAGCATTTTTTGTGTCTTTTGATTCCAGCTTTCACTACATTAATTAGAAAATTCCCAAAATAAAGACTACAAATGGGGTGGATCTCATTTTGCCTTCAGAAGTGCCTTCATTTTTCATGGCATAGATCAACAAGTGCTGGAAACATTTCTCAGGGATTTTGGTATTGGTGATGTTGACATGTTAGCAGTTGCTTCAGATTTGTCAGCTGCACATACATGATAAAATTCACCTGTTCCACCACGTCCCAAAGGTCCTCTACTCAGTTGCGATCTGGTGACTGTGGAGGCCATCTGAGTGCAATGCTATGTTCAAGAAACCAGTTTGAGATTATTTGAACTTTGTGACATGAGGCATTATCCTGCTGGAAGCAATCATCCAAATATGGGCACACTGTGATCATAAAGGGATTGGCATGGTCAGCAACAATACTCAGGTAGGCTATGGCATTTAAACAGTGCTCAGTTAGTACTAAGGGGCCAAGAAAAGATCCTCCACACCATTACACCACCAACAAGGCAGAATGGATCCATGCTTTTATGTTGTTTACACCAAATTATGACCCCACCATCCAAATGTCATAAATGTTATATGTAGCACCTGGTTCCGGAGAAACGTTGTTTCGTTTCACTATGTACTGTATAACATGTATGTAGCTGAAATGACAATAAACTTGAACTTGAACTTGAAAATGTCACAGCAGAAATTGAGATTCATCAGACCAGGCAACATTTCTCAAATTTTCTGTTGTCTAATTTTGCTGAGCCTGTGTGAATTGTAGCCTGTTCTTATGCGTACCTTGGTTGTAACAAGTGGTTATTTGAGTTTCTGTTGCCTTCCTATCAGCTTGAAGCAGTCTGGGCACTCTCTGTCATTGTTACAGCCCTAACAGGCCTTCTGTGGGGCGTATGGGTGTGTCCTGTTTCTCCCACTGATTGAGCTGCCACCCATTTCGCATAAGGAGCCGGTGCACAGCTGACTCCAGTCAGCAATCAACCACCCTGCAGTATAAAACTGGTGAAGTGTTGCCCAGTCTCTCAGTGTGGATCGGCTGTAGAGTGGTCAGCATCAGTGGTGTGCTCTGCCTTGTGTTTTGACTGTTGAGTTCAGTGATGTATTTTGGCACTCTTAATGAGTAGCTGGTGCTTTCAGTGTTTTTCTTTAGACTATTTGTTAACTTTCTTACCCCCTTTTAGCAGCACATTTTAGTTTGCTGGCACCTTTTGTTGTTTAATTGATAAAGTGGCATAGTCTTTTTGAGTAAAACCTTTTAATAAAAACTTGTTCTGCTTTGACTATTTCTTTCACCTGGACATTTAATTGTTACTCCCCCATCTGGGGGACATGTTAGGCATCAACAAGGCATTTTTTTGCCCAGAGAACCACTGCCCACCAAATATTTTCTTGTTTTTGGACCATTCTCTATAAATCCTAAAGATGGTTGTGTGGGAAAATCCCAGTAGATCAGCAGTTTCTGAAATACTCAGACCAGCCAGTCTGGCACCAACAACCAATCCACGTTCGCTTGAGTCACCTTTTTTCTTTATTCTGATGCTCAGTTTGAATCTCAGCAGTGACCATGTCTACATGCCTAAATGTATTAGATTGCTGCCATGTGATTGGCTTTTCTGATACTTGTGGGGGTGGCTGTAGCTCAAGAGGTAGTGCAGGTCATCTCCTAATTGGAAGGTTGGTGGTTCGATCCCTGGCTGCTCTAGATTGCATGCCAAAGTACTAAACCCCAAATTGCTCTCCGATGCGTTCGTCAGAGTGTGAATGAAAGCACTCAGGTGGAAAAAACATAGAAAAAGTGCTTGTGTGAATGGATAAATGAGGCATGTTGTATAATGAGCCAGTCCATTAACAAGCAGTTTAACATAAATACCTAATGAAATGACTGGTAAGTGTATTATAAACTAGTAAAAGTCACAACTTTAGTGATCAATCTAGATTATAACTGAAGGCTGTGACAGTGACACCTTGGAGTTTTGGATCCTTTTCATGCTTTAACCTACTGTATTAAATTAACCTTAACACACACTGAGAAATACCTTTTTGATCACAATAAAAATATTTCACCATACTGTAGTATACACATTGATTATTCAGAGTTTTGGCATTTGTTCAAAATTCTCTTTAGGGTTTCAGTTGGCATAAACTTTGCCTGTAATAGCACTACTCATCATAAAAGAACTGTCTGAACCTTTCAGAGGGAGTGTTTGTTTGTTATGGCTATAGCAGTTCATTACTTGAATTGAACTAAAAAAAATCTTATGAAAATCAACTTAATTGTTTACCAAAAAGGCAATCCATCTGATCATTCCTGCTGGTTTTTTTTTTTTCTGCTCAAGTTGAGATCACCTTAAAAACACTGGTGCCTCCCATTGCCTTGCTTTGACATTTCAGTTACACATTGAAATTGAGCAAGTTATCAGAAAAAAATGAAGGACAAACCAACAGTGAGTATGCGCACTTTATGAAAAAGATCATACAAAATTAGTTGTTTAATGTGAAGACAAGGCTGCTGTTCAAGTCAAGTCAAAATAATGCTGAAGGCAGTTTGTGCAGTTTGCTTAGGCAACACCAGGCTGCTTGAATAAGAGGTTTAAAGCCTACATTCAGTGTGTATTCAGTCACAACTTTAAACATCCTCGCCTCTTTTGTCAGAAAGGTCCTTAAGTATGCTGAGAACATTGTCGGATGACTCATCTGACAGTGTGTTGACTGTTCAGTATTTCCTTTGTACTTTCTTTGCAAAGCTTCATTTACTTAAGTGCATATTTGGGTAAGAGGTAATATAGGATATATGCAAAGCAACCCAACAAATCCCTCTCCGTCTCACCTGCTGGCTGACAATGGCTCAATCACCTTCAAATGCCACTTGCCTTTCTGCTCAAGTTGAACAGAACATTTAAACAGTGCTATTAGTGATTTTAATAAGTTTTACACTCAGACGTCATCCCCTGTGCAACTGTTCTTAGTGGATTTAATTTGAACAAAATGAGAGAAAATAAGGTCTCACCCACAAGCACCTCACACCCAGTTAGATTTCAGTAGCCTGAACACAAGTTGAAAGGTTATGCTGTATTTTGTATCTTAATTTATTCAATCATTAGCTTGTCATCCTAACATGGCCAGGTTTGCTATGTTATTTTACAATAACGAATTATAAGACAGACACAAGTTATCTCTTATAATTTGTTATTGTAAAATTATATTAGGCCATCTCACATTTCCTCCATGACCTATTGGTCAAACAGCCAAGCACTTTCAGTAAGAGACTTCTGCTCTTCTCTGAAGAAAAAGAAACACTAGGAAGTCATTCCTGCCAAAAGCTATTACTCATAAAATAAGTCTCCACTGTGTTGGATGAGAAGTCTTCTGACAGCATGTTTTTCCTCATATCAGGACATACTGTTCACCTGGACTTCCCATCTTTTATAGTATGCACCATATTAGATAGAATTCATATTCAGATCTTATCTCTCTGTTTTTTTTGTTTTGTTTGTTTTGTTTTTTTACCAAATGCAGATATACAGTATAAAATATTCATACCTCTTATATTCAATATAAAGTTCTTTCTGCTTAACATGTAGGGATAACCTATACATTGTTTTTACATATATATAACAATTATTGTGCACAGTGTATATCTAGTAAATAGACACTTTTTTTTCTTCCCTTTTTTTAAAATTTAATTTAGGTAATATTGTTGCTTTGATTTTCACTTAATTTTTTTGTTTAGTTAACGAATTAAAATTTTCCTTTAATACTAATAAAATATTGTATCTCCCCAGAGTTAGAAAAAATAACATATTCAACATATTTAAAAAATAAACAACACTCACTTTGCTTTGAAAAAGTGTACAGATAAAGCTAACATACTTGGGTAACATGACAAGGACATCTGGTGTTATCCATCTATCCAACTATCCATCCAACCATTTTCTGCCACTTATCCAGTTCCAGATCACAGGGATGCCAAGACCTCCTTTTACCCAGCCACCTCTTCTACCTCCTCAGAGGTGACAGTGAGGCATTCCCAGGCCACTTGAGTAACAATCTCCTCAGCATTTCATGAGTTTGTCCTGAGCCTCCTCCCAGTTGGGCATGCTCAAAACACTTCACCTAAGGTCCCAAAAAGCTGAATCTGTTCATCTGGATGTAGCGTTTTCAGTGGGAGAAACGTTTCGTCACTCCATCTAAGTGACTTCTTCAGTCTCAGCTGACTGCAGGTTTCCCTAACCT
>VUQS01069348.1:0-31963 GCA_015108495.1 Heterochromis multidens
CATGTCCTGAAGCTCAAGAGCACTTGGGTTATACAGCAGGACAATAATCTGAAACACAACAGCAAGTCCAACTCTGAATGGCTAAAAAACCCCAAAATGAAACCAACTTGGATGGGCCTAGTCTAAGTCTGGACTTAAATCCGATTGAGATGCTTTGGCATGACCTTAAACAGGCTGTTCATGCTGTAAAACCCTCCAATGTGACTGAAATAAAACAATTCTGCAAAGACGAGTGGGCCAAAATTCCTCCACAGCGATGTGAAAGACTCATTGCCAGTTATCACAAACACTTAATTGTAGTTCTTGCTGCCAAGGGTGGCGCAACCAGTTATTAGGTTTAGGGGGCAATTACTTTTTCACACAGGGCCAGGTAGGTTTGGATAGCTTTTTTTCCCTTAATAAATGAAATCATCATTTAAAAACTGCATTTTTTTATTTACTCAGGTTATCTTTGTCTAATATGAAAATTTGTTTGATGATCTGAAACATGTAAGTGTGACAAATATGCAAAAAACTAAGAAATTAGGAAGGGGGCAAATACTGTTTCACACCACTGTAAATGCCAATTACAGACTCCCCTTTGCTTCACCTCATTTTAAATTCTGTAAATATTAAAGAGTCTTAATTTTTGGTTTATGGTGGGCTTTTTTACTGACAATAAACAATGGCAATTATCTCTCAGGCGTTTCAGTAGCTTCATCAGAAATCACAAATTAAACAAATCGAGTAGCATGTCTTCATTTCACATCACCAAAATCATAGAAATAAACAGTTTGCTGTCAAAGGTTATACATCATCATGAATAATTTACCAAGCTAAAAAACAAAATGCATTAGATGCATACATTTTCATGGCATTAACTTTACAGGTTTGCTTTTTAATGAGGTTTAATAATACTCCACCTGTATGTGTTAAAACTGTACTACTATTACTGTACTACTGGAACATCTTCAATGTGTTAGGAAAACAAATATTAGCACAGTTCATGGCACTGGTTCTTTATAAAGAAGTTCAGATTAGCATGGTGTCAATACTTCATAACAGTATCTACTTGGAATGAAACTGACCCTCTTTGTCCAATGAATGTTTTAATATAAGTTTAGGCACTTTTAGTATAAAGTTTTGGTTTTTGATCTTTATATTGTAATTCTATGTAAGTGATATTATCATGGAATACCAAAGAACACACGTTGGTGAAGTGACTTAACACAGACTTGACAAGCTTTTATTATTTCAGATGTAACCAGAAGAACCACAAAAAAAATCCACAACATAACATTTTTTTTTTTTAAATCCACAACATTAAATTTTTTATTTTACAACTGACCTGTTAAGCTGTCCTACACTCAGCATATGTAAGGCAGGAGTTTTGGTTTGATGTTAGGACTTCAGAACACAAATACTCTTTTTTACATTCCCATGGGTAACACTTTACAATGAGGGACACAAAAACATGATTAGTTACTGAAGAACCTTCCCAAACCTTGAATTGGATAAGAAACTGATGTTTTGTGTCATTGTGTGTTTGGATCAGAGTTCATTGGGAATGACTCATGAAGAAAAAAGTGAGGATCTTATTACATACAAGAAATTCTGAACTGATTTTATCCCGAATCACTAATACAGTATTTCATGGTGGTTCTTTAGTAACTAAATAATTTCCTAGATCAGGAGTTATTAGAGATGTACTGATGAATGAATCAGTGACTATCAGGTATTCTCAATTGTTCACTTATTCATTAGTAACTTATTAGGTTTTTGAGCCCATTAGTTTACATGAGGAACACATGAAAAGAATTATTTTGAAACAACAGTGAGGATACACCCCCTTGTGATTTACAGCAGTATAGAAATGAACATAGCAGTTTGAATGCTCAGTGACCTTTGTTGGTTTTAGGAGAGTGAGAAAAGAAAAGCACATAACTTATGGGAAATTTATGAATAAAAAGACTCCATTGTTTAGCATAGAACCAAGCTGCAAAGTAGCAGTATGAGTGATTGGGAAATAAGAGAGTACTAATGACAACCCAGCCATTGAGATACTAAACCAATAACCAAACCAAAGCTATCCCACAACCTGTGGAAAGCTAAATTAGTGCCTTAATTAGGATTTTTTTTTTTTTTAAAGATGCACTTTGCTCAAAACCAACTCCAGTGTTCAATTAATGTAAAAAAACAAAAAAACAAAAAACAAAACAAAAACAAAACTATCATGGACCCAACATTTTTGTCCCCAAATTTTGACATTAATTTGGGGATTCTTGTGTGGTGATGTTTTGAGTTTTATATTCGTCTTATTACAGTAATTTCCTCGTTGGTTTCTTTATGTTTATAGTCTCGGGTTTTAGTTTCGCGACTTAGCAGTTCATGGTTATAGTTTTGTTTATATTTTATTCCTCAGTTTATCCTGTCTCCCCTTTGTTTCTTGTTAAGTCTCCATCCCTTTGTTAGGTATTCTCATGTTCCTGTTTCATTTTGGTAGTCTTTTATTCCTTGTTTCTTGCATTTAGTTTTACTTCCTTTATCTTGCCGTCCCTTGATTGTTGGCACCTGTTTGTTTACCCACCTGTTCCCCATTTCCCTAATCAGCCTTTGCGTATTTATAGTCTCAGTCCTCCCGTTGTCCTTCTTGTGTCTTACTGTTGTTTTATCCAGTATGCTATCAGTTAAAGGATTTATTTTGCTGTTTCTTTCTTATGGATTCTGAGTTTCTGCACTTTACCTGTAACTAGTGATGGGCAAAGCGAGTCTTTGTGAAACACTGAAACGTTCGAAGGATTTGTGCCAGAATTGTATCGAGGTTTCAAAACAATCTGAAACTCATCTCCATGGTGACACCTGCTGGCTAATTTGGCTATCGCAGCATCTTAATAACTATGTAAAACAATGACACACACAAGTGTTGCACAGTTCTGAACAAGGCTGCTTATTATACCAGACTGTCAATAATTATAATCGACACATGTTCTGGAGAAATCCCTGTACAAACAATGAAAGAAAAGTATAAAGACAATAAGCTGTGACTGTGATGAACAGTGTGCTTCAAATACTATTTTCTCCCTCTGTTAATATTTGTCAGGCTGTTTCAGTTGCTTAGTTATTCAGTGCAACGCACAATAAACCACTTTATAAAATAAAATATATTGAGAAAAGACTGCTATGTTTATTTTTATAACCACATAGGTTTTCAGCTGTTTGGGGCTGAGTCAGCTTCGGTCTTTGCCAGCGTTGCCCCAGCATTGGGACAACATCATTTTCACATTTTCACACTGACCAGTACCTTTTGAAATCTGAGCAGACACATCATCCTCCGCTGAGCAACCTCTGAACCATGAAGAAACTTTCCTTAACTTTATTTGCAGCCCATACTGCTGTGGATGTCATATCTTTTGACATGGGCACAATGTTTTACTCAGTCTGAGTCTGAGGTTTTGGTTACACTGAACCTGCTCAGCTTTCTCCTGTTGTTTATGAGCTATTTAGGCCTACACCAGAAGTGCCAGTGGGAATAATGGAATATCAGGTAATGGGGCAACGTCAGCATCATGGACAGTCTTCGGGGGTCCAGGACTGCCCGAAGTCACTGTGCCTCCTCAGCTGAATTCTACTGATACACTTAAGTTACACTAATATATGCAATTTGGTAATGAAAAACCTAAGCACTCACATTGCCGATAAGTCATTGCAGTTCGAGCTCAGTTTAATTATTTGGTTCACAGTAGTTTAGTGCTTCTGCAGCATGACTGAGGAGCACACTGAGCGGATGGGCTGATGCAGGTCAGACTTTGGGAAGTACCCCCCATGTCTCTGAAACTACAAAGGGGTCGTTCATCAGTTTGTGCAGCTAGTTTTAAAGCTAGAAAATTACTAAAGAAATGGAAACGTGTTGAGAATATTGTACGTTCACAGTCAACTGTCCTAGTGAATAAAGTGCTTTGAGTGCTCCGGGAAAGTAGAAAAGCGCTATATAAGAATCAGTCTATTTACCATTTACCATTTAGTGTGTGGGTGAGTTCACTGATGCACTTCTGTAATGAGAGAAAATGTGTCTCCTGCCTCTACAGGAGCAGAGGCAGTTTCTATTGAGATAATTTGATGTATTTACAGTGTAGTGCGCCCCTCACCCAGCAGTCTCTTTCTTTCTCTCTTTCTCTCATATATATGACAGTAATCATTCGAATAAGCCAATATTTATTTAGTTACACTTTGGACTGGGTGTTTAAGTGAATGGATAGCATATATTAGTCTTCACAATCCACAGCAAAAATAATAATGAATTATACATTAGCATGTGTCTGCTTGTAATAAATAGAAGCGGTAATATCAAAAACATTCATTCAGTAATTACAGGCCCAGCACAGATGACTTGTTTGTGAAAAATGGGAATCCTGGCTCGTCGCCTGACTAGAAACAGCAGCCACCTGTTGTAACCGGAGTGAAATACATCAAAACCTCACTTAGCCATGGTCACGTGATGGGTGTTTTAAACCACACTTCGGAGCAGTGTTTCGAATCATCTGCGCTTTGGAAGCTCGACACAGTGTCGAAACGTCAGTATCGAGCATCCCATCCCTACCTGTAACCATTCTTTAAGTTGCAGACAAACTTTGTCTGTCTGAGTTGTCTACATTTGGGTCCTTTCTGACATGACAGAAACATGTAAACAGCAAAATATGACAGATATTCAAAGGACTGGACAGCACTGGATTGTAAGAGCTTTTTGATTTCAACTATAGCTATCATCTGACAAAGCCACTCTTAAAAAAAAATATTTTTTTCAATTTCAATGACATTTTGGTATGGATAATGATACCTGGATAAATAAAGGATATAATCAAATAAACAATGAGTCTTGGGTTTGACTGTTTCACTCCACTTCAGTGAAGTAAAAATCTGCTAAGGGGTGTAAAATTCAAAAGTGGGTGTTGAGAACTACAAGATACCTCTAAGCAGAACCTCCAGGTTTTTGTTTTTTCGCCACCTTCAGTGAATAGTTTTCTTCTTTTTTTCACAGCCTAACAAATCCTTACATCTATACATGAGCAAAATGATTATGCTGAAAACCAACCTGGATTCTTAATACTCTGAGATTTACTTAAAGTTAATCAGAAACTGAAGGCTATTTGTAACATAACATAGCATGTTCATTAGGCTATGTTACAAATTCTTCATGAGATTTCTCCTACTGACATGAACTGCTTTATGTGATTTGATTATGAGCCTAATTTACAGACTGACTGCACTATGATGAATCCACCACAAGGTGACAGTAGAGCTCTGTTGAGCCGTGTATTCCTTGAACTTTAACTAGTAATGACTTCATGAATTTTGTCACAAATAAAATTTTAAAGAGAAAAATTATTCATAACCATCTTACACCTCTTTTCACTCTATGTGTTTATACACCACTTTGCATTTAATCATTAGTTATTATTAATCTTTGGCTCTCTTCCACAGTGTGTCTTTTGTCCTGTCTTCCTCCCCTCACCCCCAACCAGTCGTGGCAAATGGCTAATAGAGTACTGTTTAGCTCCTAAATGAGGCACATGAAAAATGTTGTTGATGTCTAACACATTTCATATAATGTCATGGTTCTGGGTCAGTTGACCTAGTGTTTTGTGTTTTATGGACTTTCTAAGTTTTGCTTGATATTTTCATTGTCATGGTTCCTGGGTCATTGACCCAGTGTTTTGAGTTTTGTGCCTTTTTCTCAGTCATTAGTTTGTTTTTCTTATATTCCTTGAGTTCCCATTCTGTGTCTTTCTGTCTCTGTCTATGGCTCCCCCTTTGGCTCTCTCTCTATCCCTCGCTCCCTCTGTCTCTCGCTCTGTCTCTCTCTAGTCTGCATGTCAAGTTCACGTGTCCTAGTCTGAGTCTCAGTGTGAGTGTTATGTTTCCTGTTTTACTTTGACAGTCCCTCGTCTCCTGTGTAATATGTTCAGTTTTGCTTCCTCTCCCTCATTACTCCTGATGTGTCCCTGTTGTGTTCCCAGCTGTCCCCACTTGTCTGATTATCCTCCTGTGTGTATTTATACCCACAAGAGGATAATCAGATAATATAATAAAAAAGAGAATCACCCACACAGCCTCAGGTGAGGCTGTGTGGTTGCGGAGAGAGGACCCAAATGCAGGACTCAGAGACTAAACTTAAACTGCAGTTTATTGCTGGAGCACAAGAAACTTAAAGAATACAAAACTCATGAACTAACTAAAGAAAGGGACCAGAACCATGACATATAAAACATTAAAAGAAATTTGCATGAGCTTTATAGCACTCAAAATGACCCAACTGAAAGGGGTAATATTTTTTATCTATTTAGCACAGTCTTGTCTTGTTTGCCCATATCATTTTAAAGTTATCATTTAATTTTTTCTTAATACAGAACAATACAAATGTTAATACAAAATACAAAATGCTGAACTTTCAAATAAGTCTCTGTGCCCCATACCACTCGCAGACAAATGGGTTGGTTGAAAGGATGAATGGGATTATACAGAAATATATTGTAATTTACACTTTTTATGTGTATATTTTTAACTGAAATTTCTTTCATATCCTAACAAATGGTTTGTTATTTTTTTCTACACTGTCCAATTTGGTGAAAGACAGACCTGATGAATAGGGCAAACATTGGATGTCGTCATGTTTAGCTTGAGGACAAAGTGCCAAGTGGCAACAAAGTTTTCACCCTATGTGTGGTAGAAAGGCAAGGTACCCCACTCAAATTCCTGTAAATTGCTCAAAATTAAAATAATTCATAAGTTTTCAAATAGCATTGCTGAAAAATCTGTCAGAAAACTTCAGATCGCGGTTTCACAACTTCAAAATCCCACAGCAACTGCTGCTGTTTGTGTGCAGCCAGTTCCCCGTTGCTGTCACCGGCAGCTGTCCAGCAGAAGCAAAAAATGCGGTGCCTGCTATCAATGAAGGCACTTTCCAACTGGAACTGGTCCACATGCAGGCCAATGATGTCCTGAGAGCCAAGTTCAGGGAGGAGAAACTGTGTGAGTTTTGGGCACACTCTGTCCATCAGTATCCGAACTCTAAAAGACTCGCTATGTAGATTTTGACAATGGTCAGATCCACCTATTTATGTGAGTCAGGGTTTTCAGTGATTAATCTAATTAAGAACAAGAAGCGCAACAGACTCACTGACTCACACCTCAACCAGTGCTTGCATATTGCCTTGATATCTCACCAGCCAAACTTCAGTAAGGTCTCAAAGGAAATGAGATGTGTTATTTCACATTGAGCAGGTAGTCAGTAACTGACTGTGTGTGTTGCATGAAATTGTTAACATTTGAGCATCTGATCCCATACCTTTGTTGCCTGTTTCAGACTTTAAAATAACTGAAATATAGCAAAGCAGTTTTTTTTTTTAAATGAATTATTCTATTTCTGAACTATTCCACCATTTGATGGTTTGCACTGTGCAGCTGTGTGTTTATGTTAATAGAATCAATATATTTTATATATCTTTTACACAAAAAGAGCTGAAATATGTTCATTCTATTCCTAAGAATTGTTAATAGTTTGTGTTTATGAATTTATCCAACATTTGTCTGCATGACAGGAAAGGTTCAGCTATGCTGTTGAAGATGGTTCAAAATATATATTGCTGAATTGCAATGGAGATAATAAAATCCATCAAAATATGAGCAAGAGCTATCAGCCTTTTTCAGAGTTTGCTCATTTTATATGATGAATGTAGTTTATAAACTGTTTATAAACTCTTCTCATTTTCCAAATGTGGTCCTCAGCCAAAACAAGTCGAGTAACCCTGCTTTAGATTCTTCCATTCAGCCAGGTCAGCTTAACACAGAGAAGGGCAAAATCTTCAGACTTTTCATCACATTCCTCCCTCACAGGTACATCATGTTTACAAAAATTGCACAAACAACAGACCTAAAAATCTAACCAGGTTCAATCTAGCACATCTCTGTGTGTCATGCAGAAAGCAAATTGCTGTTTTCACGTGGAACAGGCACTGTTAGTGTGTAGCAATAGTCAAGAGAAACAAAACAGAGACAAAACATTGATTTTAAACTAAAACACCTGATTTGTCATCATACTCTAGATGACACGTTGGGATCGAGTTAGGAGTGAAGTACAAATCAGACTGTTGCTGGAGTCAGATGTACACTGAACCAACTGGGCCGACAAAGAATGATCAGTCAACCTTAGCAGCGTTAGTCTAAGACACAGTACTACACAACAGAGAAAGAGAGTTAAAATGAGAAACACAATTAACATTGGACATAATGAGACAGATGACATATTCAGCTCATGGTGGTGGTTGGATTTGCTCAGATAAAATCCTCATTCCGTAACTTGTCTTTCATATCTGGTGGGGTTCGCATTCGGCACACTGAGGTATAGACAAATAAGACATAACAGAGCATTAATCACTTAGTTCTTCCATAATGCACACAGCTAAGTCAGTCCATCGCACCTTACTGCTTCGTTGACATGATCAGTCACCGCTGTTTCGACCCCAGAATGCACATGCGCCAAGGGATCCCACTTTTGGCACCAAATTGTTATGGAAAACTGAAATAAATTGATTTACACACAAACAGGGTGTTTTTGTGAAGTATTAATTTGCTTTTGCAAAACTTCAAACAACAATGCAAAGTGCAATGGCGGTTTGCATGGTATTTGACCAAGAATAACAAGCATAGAATCATTTATTTAAATTCAATTCAATTTTATTTATATAGCACCAAATCACAACAACAGTCACCTCAAGGTGCTTGATATTGTAAGATAAAGACCCTAAAATAATACAGAAAGAACCCCAACAATCAGACGGTCCCCTGTGAGCAAGCACTTGGCGACAGTGGGAAGGAAAAACTCCCTTTGAACAGGAAGAAATCTCAGGCAGAACCAGGCTCAGGGAGGGGCAGCCATCTGCTGTGGCCGGTTGGGGGTGAGGGGAGGGAGACAGGACAAAAGACACACTGTGGAAGAGAGCCAGAGATTAATAAAAACTAATGAATAAATACAGAGTGTTGTATAAGTACAGAAAGAGTGAAAAAGAGGTAAGACAAGGAGAAACGCTCAGTGCATCATGGGAAGCCCCCAGCAGCCTAGGCCTATTGCAGCGTAACTAAGGGAGGAGTCAGGGTCACCTGATCCAGCCCCAACTATATGCTTTATCAAAAAGAAAAGTTTGAAGCCTAATCTTAAAAGTAGAGAGGGTGTCTGTCTCCCGAATCCAAACTGGGAGCTGGTTCCACAGAAGAGGGGGCAAAAGTTGAGGATAAGACAGACATGCTGGGTCTCCAACTGCTGCATCTGTAACAAAACATATTCAAAAAGCAAACAGCACCTGAAAGACAAAACAGAGGAGAGTACACAAACATACATACAATTTCGTGTGTGTGTGTGTATAAAAGAGAGAGAGCGAGAGAGAGAATGTGTCTGTGTTTGAGCATTTGCCATGAAACATACTTGATAATGAGGGTGAGAAGCTGCAATCAACACCCCCAGAGGTGGAGCCAGAGGCAGACAGAGAAAGACCCAGGATATCCGGGCCGTCCACAGCCCCCCAAGAGTTCTGAAGACCCAAGGTCACACATCTTGATGGCAACCATGCCTCCGCCCCAGCAAAGGGAAGAGTGAGGCCCCAGACAGGGCACCCACAGTCAAAGGGCAGGAGCCTGAGAGAACCAGAGGCAATGGGCAGCCGATCCCGGCGGAGGCCGGCTACCCCAACATGTGCTGAGGACAGGGCTTCAGGGCCCCAGGCGCCCAAGAACCGCCCAACACCTGGCAGAGCCCCCACCGCATGGCGAAGAGGCCCACGCCACCCCGGACCACAACTCCCAAGAGAGCAGGCCAGAAACCACGCCAAAATGCCCGGCCAGGGGCCCTGGAGCCAGCAAGCACCCACATCCCGGGGGAGGGTGCAACAACCAGTGGGGAGCGGCAGAGAGGGGAGTACTCCTCCCTAAATAACAATGTCCCACAGGGACCAAGGCTCAGCAAGCCCCAGACCCATGCCTGGCCATACACGCACACGTACACACACACACACGCACACACAGAGAAACTGCACAAAGACACACATCCATCCACATCCACCCCACCCTTCGAAGTGCGGATGAACAGATGCCCCCAGAGCCAGCAGCGACCCCGGGACGCAGCCAACCCAGCCCCGGATCACCAGACCAACCCCGGCCACAGACAGCGTGGACTGTTGAGTGCATGTGTTGATGTACATGAGTGTATGAAGTGTAAATAGTGAGTGTGACTGTGAAAAAGTAGAGTGCTAATAAAATTGAGGGGACAGATGCGACATGAGCACGTGACTGATGGTCAACAGTGCTCATCCACACCTCCCCCCAAAAACCCTCAATGTCTAAAGTGCAGGTAAAATTGGGAGGCAGACAGCATTGAAGAGGTGATTGGGACCGTCTCAAGAGCCCCACCCACAAACCTCTGGGTAGTGCACCTACCCCCCAAGGCCCTATGTGTATGGTGATGTGTCGTGAGCTGTAATGACAATAGTATGGTTAAAAAGGAGGGATAGATGGCCATGCAGCCCAGCCAGCAAAGCCACGTGAATAGCCCTACCAACTGTGGCCTATGTGGCACATGATTCACCCCCCCCCCCAAGACCCTACGTGTGTGAGAGATGTGTTGTCAGAGGAAGCAGGGGGAGGAGAAGACTCAGGATGTTTAAGACCATGAGGCAGAGGACTACCCCCATAATGAGAGAGCCAGCTTGGCTGGCTCAGTAAGCACCCCTATTTCTTACACCCCCACCGCAGGGTGAGGAAGAGCGGTTCCAGGACCCTTGTCAACAGCACCCCTGAGCACCACCACCCACTGGGCCAGCACCCCCCTTCCCCCCGCATAGGGAAGTCTAGCTCGTGCCCCAAGTCTGGGGGCCTATCTGCATCGCCTGAACACCCCGCCCCCCCAAGGGGATGCGGCCACTCAAGAGCCCAAAAGGCACTGACCGGATATCCCGACGCAGGCCAACCCACCCCACATGGAGGAGTGACCAAGGGGACGCAGACCACCTCCGCACAAGCAGGGACCCAACAAGAAAACGGGCGACCCCAGGCACCAGGGCCTTAGGCCCTGGACCCGCACAGAAGAGGCCAGCCACCCGGGCCAGCACCCGCCACCACAAGCCCCCCAGGCCCCACAACCCAAGACTGCAAGGCAGCACCCACCCTAGCCCCCCACCACCACCAACCGAGACAGACACACAGACGCCCCAAAACGGAAGCCGCCAGGAAGCTGCTAGACACCCCTAGCCCCAGAGACCACACCCAGCCACCTGCAGGGCACACAGGGAGATGAGACCAGAGCCGACCACCCCCAACTAAGTAATGGAATCAGTGGGGACCAGAGAAAAATAAATTCATCCAACTGATTTTTTGAGGAGGCAGACATTCTCTCCAAACTAATGTGATCTAGAAGTAAATTTCTGTATTGAGTAATCCACAAACCGTTTTTTGATTTCAAATTCATGAGGATAGTTTTCTTAGCGATGCATAAGGCAGTAAGGGCTATATGTGATGTACTTGCTTCCATACCTAATTGGCTTAAGTCACCTAAGATGCACAGCTTGGGTGAGGTTGGGATACAGGAACTAAACTGTGTGGATGGGTCTTCACATATCCTCTGCCAAAACCTCTGAACTGGCATACAAGACCATACAGCATGCGTATAGTTTGTCCTGTATAGTGTATAACTCTTCTATGGAGAGTTTTGTATTGTATAAGTTGTAAGTTGGGGCTTTTAAAATCTCTTGATGCATGCTCAATAATCCAGGTAAAAGAATCCCAAAAAGCTGAATCTGTTCATCTGGACGTAGCGTTTTCAGTGGGAGAAACGTTTCGTCACTATCCAAATGACTTCTTCAGTCTCAGCTGACTGCAGGTTTCCCCAACCTTATAAACAGTACATTGCATAATGACCTAAACTAGCACCACTGACTAAAAATGGGCCATGAGGTCAGTTTCATGATCATTAGTATGCAAATTGGGTACAGGGAGGAACGGTAGTTTGAACGGGGAGTCAAGGAGGCCATTTACGTGAAAAGGGAAAGACCATCGCTGAACCCAGGAGGGGGCCTAACGGTACATCTTTCACCATCTTACAATGCTGTGATCGCAGCCATTCCCCAATCTTTGTGAATGGTACTCATGGCCATTGATCAATGGTCATGACAATTTGCATATTAATGATTGGGGCTTTTAGTCATTTTGAAGGTGTTTAAGCATATTTGTGTCCAGAAGTTTTGATCTGGATTGATGGAAAGATCTCACTACCATTTTGTGGTTGGGAGAGAAATTGAATCATCAATTTTTAACAATAACTTATACATTTTTGATAAAAATTTGGTGGTGCAGAAATAAAAAAATTCTGTTACCCATGTAGGCATTTCTAAGTTCAGTAGATTGGGATTAAATCTTTCCTGTATGATCGATTTCACTTGCTGATATTCAAGAAACTTATTGCTGGTGATTCCACATTTTGAAATGAGCTTTTGAAATGAAATAAAGTTTCCATCTTGAATAATATGTTCTAGATTTTTTTATCCCTTTCTCATACCATGACAGAAAATTTAGTATTTTCTTTTTCTGACAAATATCTGGATTGTTCCAGATGGTGTTAGTTTACAGGGGATAAGTGAAGACTTGGTTATTTTAAAAAATTCCCACCAGGCTGTCAAGGAGGTGTTTATGTTAAGGCTTTTAAAGCAGTTATGATGCTTAATACTGGAGCTAATGAAAGGCAAATTAGAGATTTTTACTTTTCCACAGAGTGCTTGTTCTAGGTCCAGCCATGGGCTGCCTAACAAGCTTGGTTTAATCCAATTTGAAACATACAACAATCTATTGGCTAAGAAGCAGTGATAAAAATTTGGTAGTTCTGGACCACCATTCTGTTTTGGCTTTTGTAGAGTTTTCAAAGTTATTCGTGATGGTTTATTTTTCTATAAACATTTTGAGATGTTTGAGTCTAGTGACTTAAACCGGGCAGTAGAGGGTTTATTAGGGATCAGTGAAAACAAGTAGTTTACTTTAGGCAGAACCATCATTGTAATTGTGGCAACTCTTCCCATGAGTGATATAGGTAAAGTTTTCCAATGTGTGAGATCATCTGCTACCGTTTTTAGTAGAGGAATATGGTTCAACCATACCAAGTCTGAGAGCCTGGCAGAAAAATTTATACCTAAATATCTAATGTTACCTGACTGTAGCGGAGTGGTGGAGTTATTCTGAAAATTACAATTCAGAGGCAGGGCTGTTGATTTACTCCAGCTGATGGAGTAGTCTGATATGGATGAGAACTTAACTATAAGTGTGACTGTCTTTATAAGAGAGGTGTGTGAGAAGGAGTATGGGAGTTCCCTCCCCCCCACCCTGTTTGTCAGGGGGAGATCAAATTATGCACATCTAACTTTACTGCACACGGAGATTACTTCTGATTGGATCTCATCTCTCCAGAACATTTTCATCTAGTTTTTATTTGTTGATGAAAGTGTCAATACATTTCGTCATACTTTTTGTCTTCACACATGAGTTTTTATTTAGTTATTGTCTTGTTTTTGTCAGAAAAAAAAGGTCATTGACGAAAACTATGACGAAAATTATTTGTCAACGAAAGTAACACTGGTGTGTATGTCTGGTATGAGTATGTGTGTGTCTATGCTGTGTGTTTGTGTAGTAAGTCGCAGCATTGAAGGCAGAGCAAACATAATGCCGAGTGCCGAAAGAGAAAAGATGTGAAAAGTGACACAAGTGAAATAAAACAGTGCAGCCACCAAAGAACCATACCAAAGTGATCACTAGTCCATAACAATAAAAAAAAATGGAAAAAAACAAGAAAAAACACATTATGCTGATTAAACCGACATTAATCATTCTATGCAGACAAGTCTATTAAATCAGTGAAAAAGGAGAGTGACGGGGAAAATCAGAAAAATGCGTGTGTGTGGATACAGATCACCTCAGGGTCAGTACAGCCATGGAGTGGCATTCTGGTCGGGATAGAGCTGACCATTGATGCACTGCTTGTTGACCACGATGACAGCTCAGGAGCCTCTTGGATGAACTTTTTGCGGATCAGGAACAGTACCTTGCGTTGCTCCAGGATCTCCTTGGGAAACTGGTTGTTGATGGTGTAGTCCGTTCCTCTCAGCTCCCGCCCGCGGCTCATCACCAGCTCTTTCTGTTTGAAATGTTCAAATTTGGCTACCATAGGTCTGGGTCTGCGTCCGTCCAGTCGCTTCCATCCCAGGCGGTGGACACGATGGAAGTTGATGGTTTTTACCGTGTCCTCTGGGAGTTTCAGGTGGGTTTGGATCAATTGTCTCACTGTTGTTCCCGGGTCATCTTCTGCTTTTTCCGCAATGCCTGAAAACACTAGTTTATCCCTCATGCTGCGGGCCTGGAGCTCAATAACAGTTTTTTTAAATGTTCTTCCGAGAGTCGGGTCATCCCCTCGGTGAGGGATTTCACCAACTTACTAAGGGCCGCGTTTTCAGCAGTGAGAGTTTCCACCTGCTGCTGGCTGAACTCCACAAACTCACCCAGAGCCTGAAAGTCTTTATGCAGGATTTCTAGCAGGGTCAGGCGTGCATCAAAGTTGGACAGTTTTTTATTTATGGATCCCAAAATGTCCATCATATCGCTGGCCTGTAGAGAAGCCGGTTCCGGAGTCTTCAGGGCAGCTTCTCTGCGTGGAAGGCGTCCCTTTGCTGCTGGAGGGAGTCAGCGCTTTGTTTCCTGGTTTCCCCATAACAACACGCTCGTCTATATACTGCTGTAAACTGTCCAGATCTTCTTTGCGGTCCTCCAGAGTGCTGAATTTGGTTGAAATATAGTTTTAAAGCTGTCTAAGAGTAAATTGGCAGAGAAAACTAGTGACTGAAATGTTTTTCAATCAGTAGCGCGCTGCCATGCTCACTGCCGAGATTCACGTTGGGTCTCGCATTACTGCAGCATAGTTCCTCTCTCCTCCATTTATAAAATTTATAAACAAACAGATGGTAGTTCATTTCATTAATGACCAGCATTCTATCAAGAGCGGCGCAAATTTGCAGCTCAAAAACGAGGGAGCGAGTAATATAAAATAAAAATATAAAATAATACAATGGAAATGCAGGTTTTACGCATGTGCTTCTCTCTGAAAACAGTGTGGCAGTTCAGATAAATGAGAGGATGTTGAAGAAGAATCAATATGTTTATAATACAACGGTGAACTTTTGTCTTAAAAATTGCTGGGGACTGTGTGTGGTCCTAAGAACTGAGAGATAAAGTGTAGGATTTGTTGTATTGCAAACTATTACTCCATGTAAGCCTAAAATCTTGTGTAACAGCTGACATGTGCGATGTGTAGAAGAACACAAAACATCATATACTGTCAGACCTTTGCAACTCAGGTTTGTGTGGTTCGTTTTTGATGGAGCAGACCAGTTTGCACTCATTAGCGCAGACTGACTGTCTGATTACAACACGTTGGCAGTCTGTCTGTATTTATAAACTAGATAGTGATTAAACACCATTGCCAATCTGCTTGAGAGTCATTGCAGTCAGTCCAAGTCCGACAGAGACAGGTTGCCTCCCACCAATCGCATTGTGACCAAAAGTGGTCACCCAGAGGCTGAGGGTGCTGCATGCTCAACCTCTGGGTGAACAGTTGGTTGCTGCAACTACTTGCAACCTGGCTCAGACAACAAAAAACTTCAATGCAATCACTCACTAACCACTGGTTTTTCTTAGTTGCACGGAGGTCACCATCCTATTTATACTCTAGTGTGACTGAAGCCTAAACTGGAGGAGGCAATGATGGCACTGTTGTATTATTGGCTACCAATGCACATGCGTATCTAATTTGACAGTAATATTTAATACTGATTAATATCTGAATATTGTTTTTTTTTTTTTGACAACCCTAATCATTATAAAAAATTGTTACTGTGGGAGCTATCATAACATTACACTGTGTGTTACTCCATGATTTCCACCACTATTTCCAACCACATGTAACTTAATTGTTTACTTTGGTTTGAGTAATGTCTCTAATAACTGCAGCACTTAATTTTTTTTCACTTTTTTTTTTCACTTAAATTTTTAAGTAGTCTGTGCTTTGGACCTGGTCTTAAATATTTGCTTCAATTTATACAATAAGCTTATGACTTAGAGCCCCTGACAGGTTGGTGAAGTTGCAAAGCTTTGCCTTTTTAAGACTTTTTGTACTTTGAGTTAAAAACATATTGCAAACTTTTTTACCACACCATGACCTCATCTCATGAGAGTCTGTAGTCATTTGACTCGTCATTGAACTTCTCACGCACACTGCCTGTCAAATGCTTGCTGGGTACGAACAGATGCAGAGGAAAAGATGAGCAAAATGCCCCAGGACATAACCCAAAATCTTTCACACACTGTATCTATGAGCAACACATTTGTCCCTGTTGTCAGTATGTTCATAACCTTTAGGTCATCTAAGAGTGAAGGCTAGCAAGGAGATGTAAAGAAACAAGATGATCAGCACCTCTCTGTAGTGTTGATGCACACTCCCCACTCCCCTCAGCTGTCCAAACATCACACTGATGAGGGCTAGAAAGATGGGAGAGAGAAAGATGGAGACAACAGACAAATGCTAGAAGATGAAGTAAATTAGGACACAGGGGCATCGAGGTTGAGGTCAAGAGAAAGGTGAAGGTAATGACAGATAAATAGATAAAGCATGACAGGGAGACGGAAGGAACAAGATGCATTGACAGAATATTTCAGAGAGAAATGGCTGCAGAGAACTCATGAAGGGTCATCTTAGACTGGTCAGATCAGGTTTGGATGATGAATTCTGTGATCTGAGCGGATACTATATCAGTAGAGGAGGGTCAAATGTCAGGCATCACCTCTTACAATAAGGAGCTCAACTTTGTTTAAAAGCATAAGACTTTGGCTTGGATTTAATGTTAGTCTGTTTTGCAGTGACCATATATAGAAGTAGTCTTTTCTAAAGGACAGATCTTTATTGTCTGTATCTGTAAAGGTCCAGGTTATTCCAAAAATATGTGCCATTTGTATTAAATGAGTGGCTGTATATATCTTGACTGAGGGACTATGAAAAATGGATAGACCCAAATGGATAGGTTTTAACTGAATTCTCTGTGCCACTAACATCAAAACATTTGCAGTGTTCTCACCACAGTCAGTCAGTCACTCACTCTTCTACATTACACCTAATGCTGTTTAAGGGATTTACATGAAGTGAGTGAATGGCAGGAAGCTTGTTTGATAGCCATCTGCAGATGCCTTCTGCTTCATTTGACATTTGCTTGACTTAATCCAGTAAACTCCCTAGTGTTATGAATTATTATCCAGACCATAGAATGTATATATAAAAAAAAACAAAAAGAAAAAACAAAACTGAGGGCAATAGCTGGAAAAATAATGATTCGTTCACATAAGAATGTGTGAATAGAATGACCAACTATCCAACTTCCTCTTGGGATTTTTTTTTTTGGCACATTCTCAATTCAGCACAGGCTGCACTAGGTTTATACTGTAAATCAATCATTTCCTCACGCTGAGATGAAAGGCAGGAACATTTTAGATTTTCTGTTAATTCTAATTTCTGTGAGGTAGAGAGCCCCTGACTGAATTCTTCCCTAGAGATCAGTGATATATTTGTTTTCAGCAAACAAATCTATCCAGTTGTTTGCATTTGTACAGAACAAAAAGTTGACCCTAGTTGGCTCTTGTTTTTTCTTTGCTCTCTTCTTTGTTTTAAAATGAGAACCAAGAAGTGTGACTTAATGCTTTGGAGGCTGGACTGTGGCAATAACACCACCATATTTTAGAAAATAATATAGCTGATTTGCCTTGACATGTAGTCTCTATCTACAATGACAAGGTTCAGATCTTTATGACGACTCATTATTGGATTAAGGATTAAGATGCTGGCCTGGATCAAATAATGCAGTGATGTATTATACTATTTATTTCAGTCAGAGTCTGTTCAGTTTTTTCCTTTAAGTTTAAAGTTTAAAATTTGTGCATTTTGTCTTGGACATGAAAGTAATATGCAAAAGGGTCAAATTCAAGTGTGTCTTTGTTTACATTTTCTAATTAAATAAACAATCTTACTGTATAAAGACTATTAAGTAAATCAGGCTAAAGGCTCCTAAAATCAAACTTAAAGTTCAGAAGACTAGTTATAAGCAAAAGTAATTAATGACCCAACAGCTCTGTCACGAGTTTAATATGAAAATAAAGATAAAGTGAAAAACTAACAGTGGTCTGCAATGAAATATATCTGACTTCCGGTGTATAATATACCTGCAAAATCACGCACTAATTTTGTAATTATAATAATAATTTTGTAGTAAATTTCCTATTATAGAAACACTGAAAATTTTAAAGCAATGAAGAATAAAACATTCTTCTTTAGAATCAAAGGTGGACCTACCTGAACACCAGACAGCCATTTTATTGCTGTCTTGATGCACCAAAGTCTTCAGCAAACCTTTCCTCATTGTGGCTTACTTTAAAAAAAAAAACAAAAAACAAAACAACTTTAAAAAAGGCTTTGGTCTTCATCTTTACATTTCATTAAATCAGTTCTGCTCATGCATGATCCTAATGAGAGTTAATATAGTTTTGTATTTCAAAATGTATTCTTATTTTTATTTTTTTATTTATTTATGTTTGTCTTCAATTCCATTAAGTTTCAATTAATTTACAGAATGGTTTTGTTTTAGTTGACAATAATAAATAGTATTTTCATTTTCAACATTTTTAAGCATTCCTACAATACAGTATAATGTAATCTGCATTTTGCTCACCGCACATCCACTAACAGTACAGTTGTGAAGATAAATATCCAGTCTTCTGGGTTCATTTACTAAACAGAAAGCTTCCAACGTCTGGAGCTGGTGGTTGTTTTACCTTACATTTATAACACCAGTGATTTTCAGATTTTTGCATTTTGAGTTTTTTCTATTTCCCATTTACTGTAAATTTACAGTGGAGAAGTTCCCCTGCTCGAAAACTGGCTTGCAGATACCCAAGAAAAAGATAATCTTTGTTTCCTAATTGTTTTTTTCTTACATTTTTAAAAATCTATTTTTCCACTGTGAATATTATACATATTCTGCTGTGAATATTATGTTGTGATGCCTCTGTGCACCCATAGATTTCCTGGTATTAAATTACTCCTATTTACTTTTTACCATTCAAAAACAAAAACAATCTCTCCATGCCTTACAGTAACTTTGATGTGCTGGCTGTGAAAAACACAAAAATAAAGCATTCAGCATGATTAACACTTATAGAGAACTCATATATGCATTTTCATAACTTGATGAGTTTTCATTAACTTGAGTAATATTATTTTCACTTAATCAATCTCTCTTTTTACACTGCATGTGCACACAGGAGCAGAGAAGAAATAAAGGAGAAACACACACATATAGACAGACACACATATACACACAAACACAGAGTAGAGAAGGGCAATAACACAGCAATAGATTTTCACACAGAAATTTAAAATTCAGATCAAAGAAGTGCACATGGATTACATGAGGTTCTTTCTTTCACTTATGAAAAGTCTTGATTTTCATTGGAAGGCATCTTCAAATGTATAATCAAGAGTCCCTGGCTTGAATTTAGAAGCATACCTTACACCTCTATTATTCTACTGACTTTTTTACCTTTGATTGATTGTTTCCCCCACTTCTGGTTTTCATGCTAAACTAACACTTCATGACAAATTTACCTGTCCAGGGTGTACCCTGTCTCTCTCCCTATGACTCCTGAAATAGGCTCGAGCCCCCCTCGCGACCCTGAATTGGATAAGCAGAAGAAAATGGATGGACAAATGTATTTTATGATCTGACTTTAATGTTTATGAACTATTTCACTTATAAAATGTATTCAGTGTATATGTGTACAATGTTTCTTTGCTACTGTATTGAACTTTCCACTGGGACCTTAAAAACCACTGAAGACTCTGACAAACTCTGCTCTAATAACCTTGATATTGCTACAAATTTTTGGCCTGTTTACTCGATTAACCCTTAGTGAATTTTAGTGGTATTCTAAGAAAGCAATGAAAACCATTCATACATCTTCTGTTTTTTCCTTTTAGTTTACACTTTGCAACATTTGTCATCGTAAAACCCTCGTCAATAAGGTCCAAGTATTAGGGCAATGAAACATTTTTTTTCTTTGTAATTTTGCCTCTGTTCACATTTGGTAGCTTTTCCAGTGAACAGCTACCAAAGGTAAGTTCAAAACATGGAATCAGTCAATTATCCAATTACTTTTGACCTTCTGAAAATGGGGGACTATGTATTAAAATGGCTGTAATTTCTAAAAGATTATTGCAATACTTTTGTATTGCAATACAATAAAATAAAGCTGAAAGTCAGAACTTGAATCTTAATTGTTTGTTTTAAAATTCATTTTGGTGATGTACGTACAGAGGCAAAATCATAAAAAAAATTTTTTAAAAAACGTGACAATGTCCAGATACTTCTGGATTTAACTATATATACAGTAGTGTATTCACATGAGATTAAAATAAATAAAAAATAAACAGATAAACAGTAAACTTACCCATAATTCCTAATTTTTAAACTACCCCAGGTGTCTTGGCTGTGAGTGCCGCTGATCGTTGAATGGACAAACCAGCTGATCCTTGTATCTGTACAGCATTTTTAGTCTTCAACTCGCCTCAACTCACAGTTTCCATAGTAATGGGCTGGGAGGAATTGAAGACTGAAAATGACATACAGGACATTTGGTTTCATTCTCTCCCACTTGCTCTCTCTCAGGCCGTCATGAGGTTGATGACATGTTGGCTAAAATATCCCTGTAAGTTCAGTTAGCTGTGGAGGTGGTCTCAGTGTGTGATGGAAAATGACAGGAGAAGAATACAGTACCTCCAGATGACAGCAGCATATGGATCCTGTATGCTTTTTCAGTTGATTTCCAACTCCACAGTAAAATAACTCTTGGCAGTAACTTTCCAGTGAGGAAAGTTTTGCACTTGAATGGCTTGGAAACAGTGATAAGATTTACTCTCCAATATACTCCACTGCATATTGTTCTCTGTACAGTACACCTCAGGATGTACTGTAGAGAAAAATGAAAATGAAAGAGGGAATGTTTTTTCAAGGTTTACAAAGCATTATGTGCTTCACCTAAAAGACCAGAATGAGATTATAAAGATTGCATTGAAAAAAAAGGTTTTTATCAGCCTGCTTCAGTGAGACAACGTTGCTTATCTTCTATTATTTTTACTCACTATGATGAACTATGTTTCAGAAATGAACAAAACATCTTAAATCTTGAGTTTAAATGTATTGTTTATACAAAGAGCTTGACTTGAGAGAGGATCCTGATAAGGATGGGTAGAGAACAAAGTAAACTTGAAATTTAGAGTTAACTTTGGGAGCACAGTCAAAATACACACTGACTTGAATACAACATTTTGACAACTGATGTGAAGTGAATAAAAAACTGGTCATTCTAACAACATGAGGTTCATGTTGATGAATGTAATATCCATTCATGTGGATGCTACTTTGACATGTACCACTCACCTAAGGAGTAGATTTACTAACTGGGGAAATTAGGGAGAGGCCACAATTGCAAGAATGCACCAATGATACTGGAATGTTTTGCAGCCGATAAACATTTAGGTCAATCATTTCTTGGACAAAGACACAATGTTTGTAGTTTTGCCTCTGTGCACCACCACAGTGGATTTTAAATCTAACAATACATATGTGGTTGAGGTGCAGACTTTCAGCTTTAAAAGCATCTATTGAGCTCTGTTGAGGTCATGTGACTGACATGGCCATTGAAGAATATCCAGTTTATTTGCTTTGAGAAACTCTTACTTTTGCAGTTTGCTTTGGGTCATTATCCATTCGCACTCTGAAGCGCTATCTGTTCAGTTTTGCAGCATTTGTCTGAATCTGAGCAGAGAGTATAGCCCTGTACACTTCACAATTCATCCTGCTGCTTCTATCAGCAGTCACATCATCATTAAACACTAGTGACACGGTTCCACTGGTAGCCATACATACTCATGCCATAACACAGCCTCCACATGTCTGACAGATAATGTGGTATACTTTTATACTTTTCTTCCACTATTATGGTACAAGTTAATCTTGGTTTCATCAGTCTTAACATTTTTTTTTCCAGAACTGTGTCTAATCTGGCCTTCCAGTTGTAGACCTTGACGACGATATGCCTTCCTAGTGTTGTTGAATTGGTTACTTGTTGTGAAGTTGTTTTTCTTAACAATGGAAATAATTCTGTTATCATGCACTTCAGTCATCTTCTGTGCTCTTTCAGGCCTTTTGGTGTTTCTGAGCTGGCCAGTGCATTCATTCTTTTTAACAGTGTACCAGACTGATTTGACCACTCCTAACGTTTCTGCTTTTACTCTGATATTTAGTTTATTTTGTTTTTTCACCCTAATGATGGCTTCCTTCACTTGCATCGACATCTGTTTGGTCCTCATATTTAAAATTACAGTCAAAAGCTGTAAAATACAAATTCAACACTTTGAATCAACTTTAGATATTATGTCTGCTTTATTTATCATCAAATAACAAGGGAAAATTCCTCACCTAGCCAATTGTCCAATTAATTTTGAGCCTCTGAAAATGGGGACTGTGTACAAAAATGGCTGTAATTAAAGTCTGCATTTCAATCACATTTATGTCTCAACTGTTTATACAACCAGTGAATTATGTGTTTAAAACTTGAATGTGACTTTAGCACAATAAATCATAATAATACAATAGAAAACACCAGCAAATAAGGCCAGGTTAAGTACCCAGAATACTTCCCCACCAATCACATTCTCTGGGGGTAAACTGTGACAGTATTCCTACTAGTTGGGTTGTTAAATTTCATTTATGGAAGGTGAATCTCAGACCCAGTTTAGCTATTGTTCTGGGCTCTGAGCTCCATCTTGCCTGAAGCTGACGCTGCTCAATAAAAAAAGTAATACTGCATGATTCAAAAATAACAGTTGTTTACTATTGGCCCGTGGACTTAATTAAATAACACGAAACAACAACAAATGTGAAACTACTTTTAAGATTTACTTTGATTATTTATTTGGATACAAAGGCTTTGTGTGCCACAGTATTTAATAATTTAATATTGTACAGCTAGTTTATAATCAGAAGAGTTTCTCTGCATGTTGGTCCACTGACACGCAGAAAACAAACATTTTTGATGTTTGGTTCACTTCCCAGTCCTCCATGTCTTTTGTCTTTCATCCTTTCTCCTATCTCTTTGGCCCTCCAGCCATAAAAGTACGAGCGGAGCCCACGCTGACGGCCGCAAAAGTTTCTGTTTTCCTGTCAGTTCATGACAGAAGAATAAATATGAGTTTTATTCCACTGCTGAACCTAAATTTGACAAATGTACTGTATGTGACCAAAAATTTAAAGGTCCCGAAAACCTCTCAACCAGTTTCTTACTCTCAGTTATGGGATTGTAAATTAAAAAAACAAAGAAAACCATTTTTGGTTAGAATATATTTCACATTTTTCTTTCACTTTTTTTCTTTGAAAATTAGAACTAAATGAATATTTATAAATTCATACACCACTGATTGTTGACAGCTGATTCATTGTTTGGTCACAACAAAACTTTTCATAATGCATCAAAAAGTTGACTAAACCACATCAGAACAATCACACTGAAGCAGACCAGCTAAGGCACTGACTGTTAAACTAACACTTGATAAATGCTGAGATGAGATAGAAGCCAGTTGGAAGTTCAGCACAGCACAAATAGAAAAAATCATAAAATTAAATGAGCTATGAGGGTCATATGACAGGCTCCTGAGGTGAGTTTTATTAATTCTTCTCATGGGCAACTTAACATTAATTAAAGTAGAAAAGCAAATAAGGCCACCACAGCAAGCTCCAAAAAAGTGTTCCCAGTTCAAATAATAACACCCAGAGTGTTATAATAATAACCCAGTGTTTCATCATATTGTCTAAAGTGAGCTTGAGCCAAGATTCAATTAGATCTTTTACAAGTTTAATTATGAACACCTGAGACAAAGGGTACTTTCATGACACTGCAAATACCCCCCTCTGATGTGACAAACAGACAAGTAAGCACTTGGTGAGAATCACATGAAAAGCTTTCATTAGCTGATCACAAAATATATTATTTGTTTCACTGTTGATGCCAAGAGATGGCAGAGTTCATCAAATATGTAAAAAAAAAAAAACAAAAGTAGATTCAAAGACCTTCTTATTCACCATGCACACACAAGTTCATAATTTACTTTATTCAGTGTCAAGAGGGCACTGACTTACCTGACAGGAATAGAAAATGATGAGTAATTTCTATTATATTAAACCACCTTGAAATGATGACTTGCCTCCGTGGGCAGGAAGACCTCCGGCTGCCTTTTTTTGACAGCGAAAGATAAAAGGCATTGACCCCAGCTTCAGTCCTCCCTCTTCTCACCTGTTTATTCATGAAGACATAAATGACTGGGTTGATGACTGTGCTCGTTTTGGCAAGGACTGAGGGGATGATGCTCGCCTCGGGTGTAACCAGGCCCGGTGGCCCGAAAGTGGCCAGTAGGGCCATGATGCCATAAGGCAGCCAGCATATTAGGTAGCACATCACCATAATCACCACCATGAATAGCACACGCTGCTCACGTTTCCTGCTCATTGATGCATTGATCCCGCTCACCTGGAGACAATCAGAGAAAAGAGGAGGAAAAGAAATAAAACCTTAATAAGCCAGCAATCTTCTGTGATGAGACATTGTGTTCAGACATTTAGGTCCTTTTCCCAGTGGTTGCTGTTGGAAGAGGAGGATTCTGGGGGATAAAATGCTCACTATATAGTCAGTAGATCTACTTCTGGGTTTCATTTTGTAACATAAGCCTACATTCCCATCGGTAATAAGATTATTCTGAGCGAGTTAAAGCAATTGATTGACATTTCAGAAAAATTAACTTATTAGTGTCTTTGCGTAGAGTTAAATTAGAAGGTCAATACTATTCTAATGCTTCTTTGTCAAATATAATTATAGCCAGCAGCCATTTAGCTAAGCTTAACTAAACTTATGTAGCAGAGAGTCTCTTGGCTGGGAGCTGGACAGTTGCCTGCCTAATAATAAACCATGTGCATCACTTTTATAATTGAGCTTAAGAGGTTCTGGGAGGCATTTTTTACCTTTGGACAACCTTGGTTTGTATGCTGGACTAGTCTGAATTTCTGCAAAAAGTCAATCAGCATCAGTCCCAAAATGTTGAATCATTCTGTTAATTGCTGATATATAAACATTGTTAAAATGACAGATTCAATTTGTGTCAAATTAGTTGTTTCTGTACAAAGATAAATGACGGTTAAGACTACATTTACGACTACCAGTATTTTTATGACCTTGTGAAACTCTTTGTTAGAAATGTTGCCATATTCTCAGATTTCAGAAAGTTCTTTGGTCAGTCATTAACTGAAAATAGTCAAAAAAAAGAAAAAAAAAAACAAGGCTCAAGTTTTAATAAGCTAAAGTATTTTTGTTTGTTAAAATATACAAAGTATTGGGTTGAATCTAACAAGTTTAACACATCCTCTCGCACGGACATGCGCGTACTTGACAAGCAGCTTCGCTCTCCCCAAACTCAAACTGTCTACATTTGTTTTGCTACCTGATGGCCACATGTCTGCTGCTGTCACTCAGTTTCATGGCCGTGGAGACACACTGTGGAAGGGAGCCTCTTTCAAGAAAGGCTCCAGCAGCGTTAGGGTTTTTTTTTTCTTTTTCTTTTTTTTTTAGAAACAAAACAGATGATGTAAACATTCAAAACTTCCTGGCCCCAGTGATCAGTCATCATCACTCTCGTGGCAGTCGATCACGAGGAGAGTACTTCGCTGAATCTCACACTCTAATATCCTTTAATTCCTGCCTCCATATTTGCAGCTACAATATTTTATTAAGAACTTTCACAAAACTTTAATTACTACTAATACTTTCAGTGCTCCATTCTCAGTGTATGGCCTGCAAGTGTTTATGTATGCTGTGAGGGTTTAAACAAGTATGATTAGCAGCTCATCTCCTGCATTATTCAGTTCATATTAGCAGGCTGTAAACTCACATTCTTGTGGACTCCCTGGGCTGTCACTCACACTGTGCCATTTGCATTCATATATGCATCAGTATAGAAGTATGCTTTCACCAGACAGGTGTGTTTGTACATCTGCCACACTCTGGTGTGGAGAAAATAAATTCTTTTGCAGTTTGGCCGACTAATCAAGCCATGCTGGTGACTGATGGTCTCGTTACATTTTGCTTTGCATTTACCTCCACGCGTCGTCCACAACTGTGCAAAGGGGAACTGTGTTCATATGAGCCTGTTTGGACCCTTGTATTGAAAACATTGAAGTTGTTGCTTGCATTTGTTCAGGCAAATTGCACACAATTTGCCTGAAAGAAAGGCTTTGTAATTTGTGAAACAACGGGTCGATATTTTTAAGAAGGGAAAACAAGCTTTGCATTTTTATTGCAGTAGACAGATGTCAATGTTGCTGTTCAATATGGCTGCAGTCGCTAGGAGATTTTAACAGTTGTGGTCTGCAAGATAATGTCTTCTGGATGACTTGGTGGGAAACACTGTGTGGCTGATTTTTTTTTAAACAAACAGGAAGCTATAAAAAAGTGTTAAATATGCACTTTTAATTAGGGGTAATTCAAATTGCTTTGTTACTTAAGTAATTGTTTGTGCTCTTGTACTTTTAGTTACATATCAGTACTTTTACTTTGCTTTATATAGAATTTTTTAAGGCTGTTCAATTGAAAACTAATAAAAACATGACATGCAAAGAAAAAGAACGTTAACATTTTGTGCTATTAGAAACCAGATGCTTTTGTTTCAATGCTGTATGTTTAATAGGATTTTTATCATTCAAGATTAGTGTCTTAATCAAACCTTTGAGTGTTTTTTTTTTTTCTACTCACTTTGAAGTGGATTCACATCAGATTCTGTATGCTTGTCTCTCTTCTCCTTTTAATAACAAGCGATGCATCCCTGCTTTGGTATTTTTACTCTAGTGGTGAAAGGAGTTAGAGAAAAGTCTCACAGGAATCCAAACTTTCCCATTCAGCTCTAAAACCCTGTCCGCTTACTTATACACCTACACAGTCTCATTCCCACCTCTGCCGGTCTGTGTCTGATGAGTTCTATCTCCCTTTGTTCTTACATACAAGCAAACTGAGACATGCATGCCTGAAGCCTGTATACTATCACAGACTGGTTGGGATTTGGAACTGATGCCTTGCAGTTAATATCATTAAATAGTATTGACTGTATTTGTATTGCTTTTTGAGTGTAATAACACCCGTTATATTTTTATAAGAAGCCATCACTGTTTTGTTCTGAAGTCTTCCTTTGCTAACAAAGTATTCACAATTAATTTCATTATATTGTTAATTTATTAGTGCCTTAAACCTACTTCACTGGCCACTTTGTTAGGTACACTTGTTCAACTGCTCATTAATGCAAATATCCAATCAGCCAATCACATGACAGCAACTCAATTCATTTAGTCATGTAGCTCTAGCTGAGCATCAGAATGGAGAAGAAAGGTGATTTAAGTGTTTGAACATGGCATGGTTGTTGGTGCCAGACAGACTGGTGTGAGTATTTCAGAAACGGCTGCTCTAGTGGGATTTTTTAACACAACCATCTCTAGGGTTTATAGAGAATGGTCCAAAAACAGAAAATATTCAGTTCTCTTGGTGAAAATACCGTGTTCATACTAGAGGTCAAAAGAGAATGGCCAAAGTGCTTCAAGCTGATAGGAAGGCAACAGTGACTCAAATAAACACTTGTTATAACAAAGGTATGTAGAGCATCTCTGAATGCACAACACATGGACTCTTGAAGCAAATGGGCTACATCAGCAGAACACCATACTGGGTGCCACACCTGTCAGCTAAGAACAGGAAACTGAGGCTACAGTTCACAAAAGACTGCAAAAACTTTGTTGTGACATTCAGTTGGTAGGGTCAGAAGTTGATGTAAACAACATGAAAGCATGGCTCCATCCTGCCTTTTATCAGTGGTTCAGGCTGCTGGTGATTTAATGGTGTGGGGGATATTTTCTTGGTACACTTTGGGCCCCTTAGTACCAACTGAGCATGTTTAAAAACCACAGCCTACCTGAGTATTGTTGCTGACCATGTCCATCCTATTATGACCACACTATATTCATCTTCTGATGGCTGCTTCCAGCAGGATAATGCACCATATCACGAAACTCAAATCATCTCAAACTGGTTTATTGAACATGACAGTGAGTTCAATGTACTCAAATGGCCTCCAAAGTCACCATATCTCAATCCAACAGAGCACCTTTGGGATGTGGTGAAACAGGAGATTCACATCATGGATGTGCAGCTGACAAATCTACAACTGTGGGATGCTATCATGTCAATATGGACCAAAATCTCTGAGGAATGTTTCCAGCACCTTGCTGAATCTATGCCACAAAGAATTAAGAAAGGCAAGCAAGATGTACTTAATAAAGTGTACAGTGAGTGTAATTCTAGCTATATTTAAGCTTATAATTACATTATATATATTTTAACTATATTTCCAGTTACATCTACATCTTTTGCTGAAATATATTTACCTCTGCTTTCAACAGAATGCTTGCTATTACTAACAGATTAAAAATGTAGCCTAAATTAAACTGTACATAGTTTGAGAAGTATACTTTAATCTACTTTAATTTACTACTAGTAGCTGAGTAACGCCCAGGTTTTTAGTACTCTACCATTTTAGTACTCCACCACTGTGTAAAACTAGGTGATATCAACTGTGGCTGCAGCTTCTTACCCCAAGAGGAAAAATAATCAGAATCCACACAATATAATGAATCACAAGAAAGTAGTAGTCCTGGTATTACAAGTTAGTCTGTAGGTTTAACAAGGGGAAGTGTAACATGAGGCTGGTTTTGAAAAATAATCTTCTTACTGGTTATCATTTTTGCATATTCTTAAATCTTACAAGTAAACAGGTATTTGGGATGAGGACTAAGGGATGTGTTTAACCAATCAAAATCCATCTTCCAAAGAGTGCTGCAGCTTAATCTTCCATCCAACAAAGTGCAGAACATAACATACTGTTATTCTAAATTCTTGTATAGTAAAACTTCCACACAAATGGAAAATAATACACTCAAAAAAATTAATTAGCCTTGGACAAAAGGTTCATTTGACATGTAGCATGTCAGTTTAAATATCTTAATACCCCCACTGTTCAAGCTAAAGTTTGCAGCTTACATTACAGCCAAGAATCTCACAGTTTAATAATAATAATTCAAACTGTTCCCTGTGTACTTTTGGTTTGGAAAGGTTATAAGTCTTATTTTTGTCTTATTTAAGTCAACAGTAAAAACCAGGAACAAACAAATAACAAATAACAAAACAGATTTAGAGTTCAGTACCATCTGTATGAAGCTTCTCTCACACATTGGTTAGTTTTCCACAAGCACACACATTTTTGCATTTTTACTTTCTTGTGTTGTGTATTTTTAAGTTCACTGCACATTTTGGGTCAGAAGTTTCAGTTTTACTTCTAGTTTCACTGCGTTCCCACCATGTATACTTTTTCACTTTGTCAGCTCTGGAAAATAGGTGGCTAATAGCTTCAATCTTGCCTCTGATTAAATAAATGAAGTGCCAGAGATCACAGACAAATTGAGGAAATGAAGAGTAAGTGCTGAATGATTGCAATCAAAGGCTGGGTAGTTTTTAAAAGAAGCTGACTGACTAATTGACTGCCCTTACAGAGAAACTGTTTCATATGCTAAACCGCAATCCCCAAAGCCATGCGATTAATATTTATGTGATGGGTCCATGTGACGGCCCAAATTGTTACAGCCTTTTGTCAAAATGTTGATGACTATAACCTTGATAAATAGCATCAAAATAATAGTAGGATTCTGATGATGGACAACATGTTAATATAAGGAGGCAGTCAGTAAAACAAGAACATTAGCTCCTTTCATTTTCGCTCAGCATCTTGACAGTTGGAAATAGAGCTGTAGATGATGGGCAATGGTCCAGTGTGGTATTGATATTTAACAACATATAGCTAGACAGGTGGGAAAGAATTGAAAGAAATTCTTGTCAAGAGAGAATATTTTCACAGCCTTTGTCCACTTAATTCAATATTCCATGGGTAATTTTCCTCTGCAATGACAGAAGGAGCACCGTCTCCTTTTGCGTCCCTGGCGGCTGTCGCTTATTCACACAGATCATCTGGCTAGTGAGCCGTGATGTTAAAGTTAGTTTTCTCAACAAACTAAAAGGAACTGCTGGGTACATGAAAAATCTTAATGCTTTCATCATCTGTCCCTGTATGTGCTTTGCATGTCCACATTGTGAATGCATAAAAAAAAAAAAAGAACTTTGCAGAATTTAATGCAACTGATTGCCTTCATTTTTTTTTAATTGATAAACTTAAAACTCAAATATAACAAACATAGAACAACTCAGTTTGGAAGAGGATACAATTATGATGCCAAAGTAGAAGATTTGGGTGGACAGCTGGGTATTTAAAGCATCTCATACTGTCAGCATGTACTGTTATTTGCATTCAACACAGACCATAATTATTATCATTAAAATATGGTATTTCTATATGAACATGAATCAGATGACTACCTATAACTTATTTGAAATGTGTCACCTGGACTGCAGCAGTAGTAGTTAATCAGACCTTGAACACAGAGGTGGCAGATCACAAAACACTGTTATGAATTATTAAATTATTATTTTAATTTTTATGTACAGTCATAGTAAAAAGAAAGAACACCCTCTTTCAATTCTAAGGTTTCACGTATCAGGGCAGAATGAATAATCATCTGGTCCTCAGCAGGTCTTAAAATTAGATAAATATAACCTCAGATGATCATCAACACATGACATATTACACCATATCATTATTCATTTAACAAAAACTAGCAAAATGTAGAAGCGATGTGTGAAAAATGAAGTACACCCTTACTGTTTCCACAGGAATTAAGAAGGTAAGTAGCAGCCAGGAGCTGAAAATCAAATGTACTTGATTAAGTGATCATCAGCAAGTGTGAGCACCTCTATAAAAGCAGAAGCTTTTGCATTTTGCAGGTCTGGAGCATTAAGGTGTGTGTTAACACAATGCCAAGGAGGAAATACATCACCAGTTATCTTTGAGAAGCAATTACTGTTGTCAGTCAATCTGGGAAAAGCCATTTCCAAACAATTTGAAGTCATTGTACAGTGGGAAAGATTGTTCACAAGTGGACAACATTCAAGACAGCTGCCGGTCTTCCCAGGAGTGTAGATCCCAGCAAATTCACCTCAAGGTCAAACTGTGAAACTGCATGTTAAATGTTAAAGGCCATGACAGTACAATTACAAAATCGCTGAATATGTAAGGCTTGTGTGGAAGGGTTGCCAAGAGAAAGCCTTTTCTATCTAAAGAGGTTAGCAAAGTTGCATCTGAACAAAGACTTCTGGAACAATTGGCCTCATTTACAAACAGTGTGTTGAGTAGTTGTAAAACACCTAACTGATCATCTGCAGAGGAATGGTTTATTTGAAGAGTTTCAGTCAGGTTTCAGAACTCATCACAGTACAGAAACAGCATTAGTGAAGGTTACAAATGATCTTCTTATGGCCTCTGACAGTGGACTCATCTCTGTGCTTGTCCTACTAGACCTCAGTGCAGCATTTGATACTGTTGATCATAATATTTTATTACAGAGATTAGAGCATGTTGTAGGTATTAAAGGTACCGTGCTGCAGTGGTTTGAATCATATCTATCTAATAGATTCCAATTTGTTCATGTAAATGGGGAGTCTTCTTCACACACTAAGGTTAATTATGGAGTTCCACAGGGTTCTGTGCTGGGACCAATTCTGT
>VUQS01069350.1:0-14096 GCA_015108495.1 Heterochromis multidens
TGGGGCCTTCACACACACACACACACACACACACACACTTCAGTCTTATGGGTGAAGGCCGCACACACACACTGTCGAATGGCTGAGCTGCGAGGCTGCTGCTACTGCTATTTCACACATCCTGGCTTTTATTAGAGTTTTCCTCTCACGGTGTTCCACTTGTGCGCTTGTTAAAAAGGCTTTATATATGTAAACACATGGTGTAATTATCTGCTGTGTTGTTTTTGACTCACACACTCTCCCTCTCTCACACACCCATGCACAAAGACAGCAGTTTCAGCAGTGGTCTGTGACACCTGTAGTGAGCAGGCCCCAGTGGGGTTTGATGGGCGTGTTGCCAGACTGCTGGGCTGCCAGATTGGCTGTCAGCAGATGAGCTGAATTTCACCTCTGACTGAATATCTAACCCTAACCCTTTTATTTTTGACATTCCTCTTGTGGGAGTGCAGTTTAATTTTGTTTAAAAAATACTTTAATACCACAGAGGTCTGGAGTAAATGATTTGTTGCATTAGTTAACATTCAGATTCATATTTTTTTCATTGTCCCTACCCACATTTTCCTATTCAAGATCACTACCACTAACAAAGGAATCACTCTGATTGGCTTTAAACAACACTAATCCTGTTTTATTTTATGAGTACTAAAACAAACTGGCTGATAAGAAACTGTGCTTAAAAAGGGACATTCATCTTATTTTAGCAGTGTCATATGGTACATTAATGATCTAGCTAGACAGTCCTGACAGCTTTGAAACAATTAAATACATGTGAAATAAATTATATATATATATATATAAAATGAAATGCATACAAGATCTGGAATATAAGCTGAAAAAAACTGGGAATTACTCATTTATAGGCAACATTCCTACATGAAGTATATGCAGACCTCTTGTGCTTGGTATTATCATAGAGTCATGTATAACATAGCTACCACGACTGCGCACATTGTTTGGTTATGTCCTATTTTGATGCTTTGAGCATTATGGCTGCCACCATGCCAACCAAGATTTTGTTACCATATTTGGATGAGAGGGTGGAGTGCGAAGTTATCAGCTAACTTGGTACTCTGTCTTGTCTGTGTTAAGCAGCAAAAAGTTATTTGCCATCCAGCCATTAATTGCATTAAGACAGTCAGTTGAAATGGATAATTTATTTGTCAGGTTTAAAGAAGAGGTACAGTTGGATGTCGGCGGCATACAGATTATAAGAGATGGTTTTAAAACTACTACTAATATGACCTAATGGCAGAATATACAATGAAAATAACAAAGGACTTAAACCAGATCCTTGTGGAATGCCGCCAACTAAAAATGTTCTATCAGCAAGAAATGAAGTGAACCACTCCAAGAGAGGGCCGGAAATCCCTACCGGTGGATTAAGATTTGATGATCAACAGTATCGAAGGCCGAGCTGAGGTCCAGCAAAACAAGGACTGAGCAGTCACTTAAGCACACAGCAAGTCATGTTGCTTGTCTGTTAATTGCATTAAAAATCCAGAAGCCATCAACATCAAATACAGTGTTGACAGCTCCAGTTCAGTAACTTGAATTAACTGAAGTAAAGCTTCACAGACACACAGTGGCTGACTCATAGGGTTAGGGTTAACTACCTGTCACTCAGTATAATTTAAAGGGGAATTATACAAATTTTTCCCCTTCAGTTTTCATCAAGAGTTTTATTAGCTACAAGGACCAAAACCATTTTTGTATCAGGCTATAGGTGTGTTTACTTCTGCAGTTAAGTTGAGCATTTAACAGCTCAGAGATTCCCAGACGGAAGGCACAGACGGAAATGTTGCAACAGCTTGAAAAGATGAAACTCTCTGGAGAAAACTGATTTCTTTGCTTCTAGTTTCAACTTCTTCTACTCTTATACTAGAGCTGTTGCGGCAGTTTTGTCTGAGTAGCGACACCTATCATTCAAGAAAATACTGCAGCGAGTATGGCGTGCACATCTGGCTCGCGATACAACCAATGCAGCAACCATAAAGTCACCTTTAAGTGGTCGATTCAGGAACTTTTGTTTTTGATACTTCGTGCTGGCTTCATTTTCTGCCCTGGATGTTTCCCTTTAGTTTCCTATACACGTGTATACATGTTGGCATGTTTACAGTGTTTGAATTTTGATTCATGTATGAGCATGTACTGTAAAACTGAGCATTCTTCTGTCGTGACTGGTGCTTCCCCTTTAAACAGCTGTTGTGAAATTTCTGTCACCACTCTGGTTTGGGGGGGGGACATGCTCCCAAACACATGCTCTCTGCACTGAGCTCAGTCCTACCTGTGAAATTTAAAAACTGGTTCAACCACATTTCAGCTTTACCCAAGCTGACTTTAATTACTGTAGCAATGACAAACATGCTGCCCTGCAGTTCATAAGTACGTCAGGGAACAATTTTTGGACAGCCAGACTAGAAACATGTTTCATGCCAGGTTTTAGACGTCACAATGTGCTAGTGAAAATCAATTTCTGTCAGTCATGTCTTTAAGGTATTCAGTTGCTCAGAGAAGAAACTAAAGGTTGAATCAATGTAGATATCTACCCCTAAAAATATAAATCTTGACACTCCACTTGCAGTTGTTCAGATATCACCGGCACGCCACTTCTCCTCCTTTGAAATTCACCATCTGTGCACAATTTTCCAAATTCCATATTCTGCATGAAAAGTACAATGCATATGCAAACCACATCTGGCCCCAGGTCTGCTGGACTCACTCCTCTGCTCAGGCATGACTGATCAGGAATGCACAGTCGACCGCACCCTTTCTCCCTTTCAACCACTGGACGCAGGCCTGCTGGGTGTGTGTTTGTGTGTCTGTGTTTGAGTGTGTGAATGCCCTACTCAGATTACCGGAGTTCATTTGTCTTGTAAGCTGTAGTGCCACTCCTTTTATTCTTTTCATGCTAAGGTATCACCTCATTGGCCCCCTCTCCTTTCCTGTTTTCTCTTTTGGCTTTACTTCTCTGTCCTCTTCAGACTGTTGGGTCAAAAAGATGAACAGACATGAAACCATTAACCTTGTAAATCTGCAGCATGAGCAGCATATCATCACACTCGGCGCAGCCTCTCATGCTGAACTTGTCTGCTTCACAGATGTGGCTCGGATGCACACCCAGTCTGAACTTCCTTGTTCTTTGTCCTGATGATGGTGTATTTGCTCACAAAGTATGTATGTGTGTGTGCAAATGTTAGAGCACACAGGCTGACTTACAAGCACACTTTAACTTTGAGCAGCTGCTGCTTTGGGTTCAGGGGTGAGAGGCCAGAGGTCATTACCTGCTTCGCTCTTTTGTCTTTATCTCTGCGGATAATCCACACTCACACATGAGTCTTAGACATGCTCGTGGAATGGTGCTCCTAGTTAAGCCTGAAGTTTTTTACCAAGAAATAATAGAATTCAGGAGCACACTATAACACACACAACAGTGACAACACACACACACACACACAGACACACACACACACACACAGACACACACACACACACACACACACACACACACACAAGTGCTTTCAGCTGGAATAATAGATGTTGGAATGATGGAGCACGTGGGCAGAGGAATGGGGGATTTGTCTTCTTCCAGGGGGAATTGACAAGAGTTGACTCCAGGGGTTTGGGCCAGCTTAGTCTCTAACAACTCAACAAGAGTGTGTGTGTATGTGTTTTGGTGTGTGTGTGTGTGTGTGTGTGTCCTCAAAGAGTTATTCCACAGGGGCCAAATGTTGTATAATGTTTGAAATAGCTGTGTTATCCCTGATTAAAGATTGCGATCTTTGAACGCACGCACACCCATAAACACACAAACATACTTTATTCCCTCCAGGCCATGTGATAGTGTTATTTACTGACTGTCATCTGATAGTAAATTGTTAGACATGTACAAAAACAAACTGACACATAAGCATACAACATTTTCTGGCTCATTTAACCTTTTGGATGAAGTGTCAAGGTTCCTCTGATCTGCAGTTAAGAGTTAGTTAAGACTTAGTTCTTAGGGATGAAAGCAATTTCAGTGTGATGGCATCCTCGTGTGGCTGGAAGTAGTAATTGCACATTATTGAGGCTGTAGAAAATAAAGCTTTGTTTTCACATAATTAAATATGTGAGGCAGCAGTCTTAGAATTTACTCCCATTTCTGGGGAACCGTAAGCCTTACAGGTCCTAATAGATGTAAACAAGTCATATAATAAGTTAAGCCTGTATAAAAGTAACAAGATGCAGTGTGAAGTGTGACAAAGAGAGCATAAAATAAAATAGTTTCAAAAGCACAAACATATTATAAAGACTGCAACAGCTGATCATCTTCACGATTGATTAACCTCCTCTTTTCTCAAATAATATATATATATATTTTTTTTTACTGTTCTGCCCGGCTATCAGTCCGAAACCTTGCATTAAGTAACACATGACAAAGTAACTGAATTCTCACTGAAATCACACAGTGTTTGTAATTTTTGAAACAAGTGTTTGATTTTCCAAATGATTGGAGCCAATTCATTTTCTGCATTAATCAACTACTTACTTAGACTGAAAAAACATACTGTATTGCATGGGAATAGATATATATAGTGATGCAAATTATTTGGAAAAAAACAAAACCCATAGTAGTAGACTTCAAAGCTCCAGAGGGATTAGGGGGCCTTCAGTAGCATTTCCACCACCACTAGAGGGCTGTTGCTGGGCTCCCAGGCCTGGCCTGCCCCTCCCCCTGGAGGTCTGAAGTTGCTCACCAGCTAACCTGAAAGGACACTTTATACTGTGTGACTCACATTTTCCTTCCCCCTGCTAGTCTATTATCATGTGAATTAATCACTTTACTCCCTGTCCTGTCTTCCCTCTGTTCCTGCGGTTTGTTTGTGGTTGAGTTTATCAGAAGTGATTTCTTAATATATTTGCAGTTTTTGCCTGAAGGAGCAAAGGAGGAACATTCAGTGTGACCTTTATCAGAGTGTAGATGTTGCGTATCTGTTGGTGTACTGAGGCAGCCAACACTGATGATTAATGTCATTCTCACACCACCCTTTCAACCTCCCATAACTCTTAATAGCATTAATGTGTAATTCAAACATGACTCAACAACACCGATAAGGAAAGAAACAGGTAATGACATCTCTTTAGGTAGAAACTTGTCTTCAAGTATGGGCGCATCTTCCTCTAAGTTACAGGTGTAAACACAATCTGCATACTGTAAGTGTGTTTCGTCAGGTGTGGAGCTGCCACCATAAATAGCCTGAATCAGTGGGGAGCACTGTCATCAGTGTCTGAAATATTAAACAGCAGATTTGTAAATGAAAAACACTTCAGTGTTACTTCTCGAAGCTTTGAAATTCATCACTAGATAGCATGGCATCATGGCAAACCAGTTATTTTTTATTTTTTCAAAGTGAAGCAAAAAATTGTAGGACATATTACTATACACTATACTGTACGTTTTGCCTGTATACGCAGAGAACACGGAGGCATTTGTAAATCTGACACTTGTGTGCAAGGAGAAGAGGTCCGTCTTGCCCTTTGAAGATTCCAACACCTCCTGTAGGAACTTTATATAGAACGTACAGTATATAACACACGCGTGCCCATAGAAGTCAAGCATGCTTTCCTTTACTTACATTACGCTCCTGTACATGTCACCCTAATTTAAACCAGATTCACCAAGCACCGAATGAGACTGGAGTCAAACCAAATTGGGGAAACAATTGCGTTGCAGAAAGAGGACTTTAATCAGCTGGTGTCAAACCGTACGGTTTAGAATTTGTTCCCAAAAGTAGTCTTTTACAAACACACACACACATGCATAAAGGCACCAACTCCCATGTAACTGTCCCAGTAAATGTGGGGTGCTCTGGTGTAATAAAAGCCTTCCTCTGTGGTGGAGCTGAACCCCTGTGTTTAACTGCCTGTGTGAATGTGTTACTGCTGAGAAACACACAATGTGAAACTGTACTTACTGGGATTTAAAACTTGGCAGAAACACTCAGCCGAGGCTTTTATAAGACAATTGTGGACTGCTGGATGCACTAAATGCTACTTTTTTCTGGTTGCTGGCTACTTGTGATCTCCAGCTGGGCTTGTTTATCTACTGTATTTACCCTTTGTGTGGTCAGGGTGTATCGATGTCAAGTATAGCCAGCTTCTGATGTCTGATTGGGTTACCTGACAAACAGGTTAGCCCTCATGTCCCAGCTTTATGTCTGTGTCACAAAAGCAGTCGCAGCATGTGGTTATAATTTACATGTATACATTTAAAATCTTGTCAGAGTACACAGTTAAGTCAGTTTAGTCTGTTTTTTGTTTCTTTTGACTGCTTTTTCTCACCTGCTCAGCCCTAACTTTGTATTGCATGTCTCTTTGATGCAGGAATGTGTGAATCTAGTCAATACTCTGATAAGCTTATCTTATGTAGAGTAATTTAGCTTTAATTGCCCAGTAGCTCGAGTATACGTCTTCACTGTCTGGATTCATGTTTGCTTTGTCTCTTGTCCTTTCCTGTCATGTTTGAAAGGAGTGTCCCAACATGACATTAGTGACCCATGTTTCCTGTTTAAACAGCAGTGTGTTTAGAGTCTACATCTTTTCCAAGCTAATCACTGGCACACGTCTCTGATGATATAATTGTGTTTACATTCTGAGGTAACGTGACACCGTTTTTGGAGCCTGTAATGTCTCTGATGAAAGATTAAAGACTGCTTAAAATGAGTTTTGTATTTAATGCCAACATCAAAGCCGTGGTGCTTTATTTACATTTAATTCAATTCAATTCAGTTTTATTTATATAGCACCAAATCACAACAACAGTTGCCTCAAGGCGCTTTATATTGTAAGGTAAAGACACTACAATAATACAGAAAAACCCCAACAATCAGATGATCCCCTATGAGCAAGCACTTGGCGATAGTGGGAAGGAAAAACTCCCTTTTAACAGGAAGAAACCTCCAGCAAAACCAGGCTCAGGGAGGGGTTCCATCAGCCAAAACCGATTGGGGGTGAGGGGAGGAAGACAGGACAGGATTTAATTGTGTACATTATTAATCTGATAATTGTCTCAGTGCAATCACTGTATACTTTCTTTACTATTAGAGTAATAAAGATGTTGGTATGCTTTAGGGCCAATCCTGTTTTTTTTTTTTTGTTTGTTTTTTGTTTTTTTTTACTGCATCTGATTGACCCTTTTTAAGATCAGTGCAGACAGACACTAATTTTTTTTAACAAGGTTTTAATGTAATGTAACAGGGCAGCACGGATGCTTGGTGGTTAGCACTGTTGCCTCACAGCAAGAAGGTCCTGGGTTCAACTCCACCATCTGGCCGGGGCCTTTCTGTGTGGAGTTTGCATGTTCTCCGCGTGGGTTCTCTCCGGGTACTCTGGCTTCCTCCCACAGTCCAAAGACATGCAGTTAGAGGGGTTAGGTTAATTGGTGATTCTAAATTGCCCATAGCATGCTTGTCTGTCTGTCTCTCTGTGTTAGCCCTGCGACAGACTGGCGACCTGCCCAGGGTGTACCCTGCCTCTCGCCCGATGGCAGCTGGGATAGGCTCCAGCCTCCCCGCGACCCTGAACTGGATAAGCGGAAGAGAATGGATGGATGGTTTTAATGTATGAAACAGATGAAAGCTATGCTTCTGTTTCTAAGCTGTCAGAGATGTTTATGCTCTTCTTTTGGTCACCGGCCACCAAGCCAAAGCTGCTGAATGTCCACTTGTCTACTACACATACTATACAGTTTAATTTATTGATTATTGTCAGTGCTCTTCTCCTTCATGTGCACTTCATTAAATATAAATAAGTTGGGGGTTGAATCACAATGCTGTGATGAACTTTTGACTCCACTTATGGGTTATATTACTAAGCTTTACATCCTGAAAAGAGAAGATAAATGAGTCCTGAAAAGAGAAGATAAATGAGTCCTGACTGTGGCCAGATGCTCTATGTTTCAGGGTTGTCTGTTAATAACTTTCTTGTGAATATTTCTTGACAACCTTGAGGAAATCCCTTCAAATTTGGCACAAAATTTTAGATTTTGGTGGTCAAAAGTCCCAGTCTTGTGAATGTAATATCTCAGGAATACTTGAAGGGAATTTTCCTTTTTTTTATACATCTGGCTGAAACTTTCACTTTGACTCATAGAAAACTGATTAGAATTTGCTGCTGTTTAAAGGTCAGGGTCACTTAGCCTCACAAAGCACCAAGTTAACTATTAGTTATTTTCTTTATCTACTATTATAAAACTTGCTTTGTTGTCATACTTTATTCATATGTCTAACTGATCATTGCTGCACAGTAGAGAGTAATGCTGGTTAATTATTAAAGGACTTATGGCCTTATGTGTCAATAGTGTGACCGAAGGTCTTAAAAACACATGTGTGTGTATTTGATTTGCTCGTATTTGTAAGCTAAGCTTTGAAATGAGAACCTGGCTTTATGCACAAACAAGTGCTGAGGTAGTAGATTTACTCTCTAAAGGGGAAACTCAAATGAGGTTGGGGACCTGAGAAAGCGATGATGGTTTAAGTCTAGGCTTACACCACATCACAGTCACAGATCTGGAATCAGCTTTCAGTTGCGTAATGGATCCATAAAAAGAGCTTACGGTGCCATATCATTGTCTTGACAGCAGAAACTTCCTCTAATTTTCTACCTTCATGGGGGAAACAAGAAGATGAGAAGAACTGATTAGGCTTATGGGTTCTCAGTGACGCATTCAGTTTATTCACACCTTAGTAGTATCTGCTTCCTCTGCAGTTACACTTGGGTGGGAAGGCTCTACCTCCCTAATGTACTTGTTAAAAATGTTGTTTTTGTCCCTGAGGGCCTTTGTGTGCTCAGTTTCCCAACATGTAGTTATCTACCTTAACTAACTTACATGTTTGGAAACTACGTATGTATTGTGTATTTTGTTTTACAAATAATCTGCACTAATTCTTGCTTCCAGATTCACTTTAGCAGCTTAAATGTTTGTTTTTATTTAATTCTATTGGTCCTGAAATGTCTTGGGGTTGGAACTGCTGAGACTGTTTTGTGTCCAAACTCAAAGCACCTGTGACATATGGATAACAAGGAATGTAAACAGAATGGCAAGTGGAGGAGGAAAAAAGGTGTTTAGGAGGTAGGAAAGGATATAAGGAGGGTGTGAGGAGTGGTTGCCATGCCAGTAAATGAATGGAGGGGCGGAGCAGAGATCAGGGATCACAGAAAATAGAAAGGGAGAGGCAGGGAATAAGGAAGAAGGGACGGGCTGACTCGTATTTCAGCTTCATGTGTAAAGGGTTGGGTGTAACCTTAACCCTATACTCACAGCACAAATTGTCAACTGTAGTAGTCACGCACTTGCAGGACTTCAGGACTCACGAAGAGCGGCGTTCGGGGAATCCTCACCAGCATATACTTTCTTTTTAACTTGCCTGTTCATAACTCTGTGTGCATTTAGCAGGTGTGGGCTCACCTTCCTGATTCTTGCTCTATCACTGGTGTGGATCAGCTGATTGGAGATCCAGAGCCAGAGAGCTGTCAACACTGGGACCTTTTATCCTAACATTTGCTTAGCACGCCTTTTCCTTAACCGATAGTGACGGTAATATTTGTGGAAAGGGGATCAAAACAGGACGAAGAGGAAAAAGGAGGATTCACAAGAAGTTGGTTGTAAATTCTCTGGAAAACTTGATAGGCGTCATCATTTTTGCTGCACACCCAGCAAAGGCTCTCGGCTTGGCGGGGGAGATTCACATGTGAGTGTGTTTATACCAGTGCTAACAACTGGAGATAACAACACTCAGGGGCACACATGGTCGTAAACAACAACCACTGATTTGCTGAGACTGAAAAGAATCGTAGTGTAATTTGGAAACCTCTCTCCACCCTGTCATGCACCACTGAGGAACATTACAGAACAAGGGGACTGTGCACATAGAAGTGTGCGCCGCAGAAGGGCGGTGATTTTCCTGATTGCTGGATTGCTTAATTACCCCTTTGGGTTTGGGAATCACGCCTGGAGTCTTAAGGCACAAAGGAAGAGAAGAAAGGAAAGGAGATGATTTAAGTCTTGTGGCAGAGAGATGAAGTGAAGGAGAAGGAGAGGCTGGAAGTTGCGGCTGTATGGGTCAGAGTCATGATGTGTGCAAGGCAAATGGAAATCAAAGTGGGTTATGGCTGAATGTCCTCCTGAAACCAATTTAATGCTTAACGTTGAATCTGAATAGTTTGAAACATTTTAGTATGTGTGAATTTCTGGACTACACGCCAGCCTAAGGATTGACACCTAAGGAATATTTTTTGTGATTTGAACGTAGTTTTAAAGAAGAGTTTGATCGGACATCCTCATTTGTTTCCCTGAGCGAGGATGAGAGGAGATAGGAGATCCGCATCATTCCGAAAGGAGAAACCAGCGGGCCTTTCCCGGGCTCTCAGCTGGCTCAGCGTGTCCAACCTCTCCCGCCAGAGCAGGCGCGTCTTCCAGAGCCAAAACGAGCTTAACGTGGTTCACAGCCGACACCCGTACTCGCACTCTCACACTCACCTTCACACCTCAGACGGAGATGAGGGTGAGGACGACGACAACTGGGTGTACCGGCCTCAACACAGAATAGGTGAGAGTGGAGAAAAAGAAGCAAAGCAATGAAGACCTGTGCAGTATCAGTTGTTAATCTTTTACACTGGACACACATCTACTTAACCACGTGTATTGGCTTCATCGCTCTGAGCTCATTAGAATGGTTGTTTACATGCACAAGCAAAGCAAGTAGTGTGTCACTCTCTTTCTTATGGCACCCTGTTCTCTGTCTCCACAACCCTTACACTTCCTGTTGGCTTAGAGACTGAGTTGGGGGGGTTTGTGTGGTCAGTATGACTTGTCAGTGGTCAAAGGGCACTTTGTCTGTGTGTGATAGGTTAGCAATTATACATCAGCCTGGAAGCAGGCGCGGTGATGTCACAGGCTGGTACCAATGCGAGTGTAGGATTTGGTGCCAGGAAGAGGGTGTGTTTGTGTTTGTGGAGGCCTGGATAGCTCATCACTGAGACCAAGAGAGTGAATAATAGGTTTTTATTCAGCTCTTTAGTTTGGAATTTTAATCTGTCTGAGGTAAGAACGAAATTTAAATCGTGCAGTATTTTAGGGGTATTAAGTTTCCAGTTAGTCTCATTATTTATTAATTGGTTCATTAGTTGTGTGTCTGGGTACATGCATCTGTGCATACACAGTCAGAGGTGTCAGTTAGACTTTGGGGAGAGTGGTTGTAACTGTAGCCTAACCTTTACCTGAGAATGGAAAAAGACACCAGTAATAGTAACATTGACTTTGACCCTTGCCGCCATTGGTAGTTTCACTCACGCTATAAATTAACATTAAAATTACCACCATTATTTAGATATGGAGCATAACAGGATATGCATGCAAAGAACTAAAATACAATAAGATCTTGAAGCTTGGACACAAAGGCTTTGGGGAGGTGGCTGGGCCATGGCGGGGATGCTGCATCTTTTCCCCGTCAGCTCCAAAAAAACCAAAAAACAAACAATAAAAAAAAAAGAAAACAGATATTGTAGCCTAAGTTTCAGACATTTTGGAAGAACATCTGTCCATTTTTTCCTCATTATTACACTTCCAGTGAATAGGCAGATTTCATGTGTTTCCTCTCTGTGTTTTATTTCAACACGATCATTTGTTGCTTTCGTGTCTGAACTTTCTTGATAGCAGGGAGATCTACATGGAGTAGTGACATGCTCAATAAATGTACCACATTTAGTCTTGGTCTGCTATCAGTGTTAATACTTTAATAACATATTTTTAATCTGTCTCCTCAGTGGTGGTCACGGGTGGAGTAGTGTCACCTAAGCACAAGTTCCCATTTTGTTGCTGTGGAGCTTGTTGCTGCTGTTGTCGGGTTTTTTTTTTTTTTGCATGTTTAAATCCTTCCTTGTCACTCTGTCACCTCTGAACCTGCCCTTTCCTAAAACAGCTCAGGGATGCACATAGCTGAAGTGGTTTAAGGTCCTGACATTTTTCTCATAGTTAAAGGGTTAAAGCTGAAGCCAGTCAAAGTTTATATGGTCAACATTTTGGGATGCAGGTTTTTTTTTTAACTCGAGGATCTAGGTTTTCACATCAGCTTAAAAAAGTGTATTTTTCTCATCATAATCTTGAACTTGAGATGTCATTAGGCATTCAAAGGATTGATCAGGTAATATGACGTGTGACCTTTTATAACTGTTGCAGCGCTGTGGCATAACCTAAACTTTTATGAATTTTTAATTTGTAAACCAAACACATGCCCTTTTATTGCCTGTGTGTGGTTCGGTGTCAGAAGCTGACTGTGTGTGCAGGAAATGTCTTTGTATTCAAGCCAAATCGTTTTTTTTAAATATACTACACTGCATGTGATTCAACTGTTTGATCTGTCTTACATAAGTAGATCATCCTACCTTATTTGTAATCTGCCTGTCTCATCCGTGTTTGCCCCTCACACTGGCCTCAGGAAAGTTCTTTACTATCATGACTTCTTCACAGCTCTCATTCAGTCCTTTCTTGGAATATTGGAGCTGTTTTAAAATCTTAAATCTAAAATGTTAACTTCCATTCTATTAGAAATTGATCATTTTCCTGTTAAATATTCAAAGAAACAAGGGGTAATTTGTATTTACTGGGGAATATTGGCCAACAACAAAGCTTGGAGATGGAAAAAATGCATTTGAGTGTGAATTAATTATTTTAAACAATAACAAGACAGGAACTAAACAGCCATTAGACATTTTTTTTCCCCAAGCTAATGCTCTCTGTCTTACTGTGTCCTTTGTTTTCCTTTCACAGCCTCTTCTTTCTTTCAGTCTTTCTCTCTCTCTGTTGTAAACAGTCTGTATCTTTTTATAGCTAATTTCAGGCCAGGAACAGTGTCATAGACAGGTCAATATAAAATGACTCCATCCAGAGTGCGCGCACACACACACAAACACACAAACACACACACACACACACACATACATACTGTACAGATGCACACTGCACACAGAGGAAGTGTCTCGGGAATAAGTCTCCAGTTTGAACCTTAAGTATTTTTAACATCTGGATCTTGCTTCCACACGCCTGCCAGGACCCATTACAAGGCATATGGGCAGCCACGCACTGTGTCTCTGTGTAAATATAGCCTGAAAATGAGTGCCTGGGGATGCAAAACCTGCAATTTTGATGTAGCCTCCAGCTCGACTGCATGGGTATTTGCCTTGGTTGTTGAGGTAACGGGTGTGTGAGTGAGTGCTTCCTGGGCTGCTTGCAGCCCCGACAAAACGTTGCAAAAGTTGTTTGATTTATTTATTTATGGATATATTTTCCAAATGGAAACAGCGGTTTGTTGGGCACCCAACTGATTCATTGTCTGCACTGCTTTTACAATACTGCTGGGTTTATATGCAGATCGTTGCTGATTGGTTAAAATTAAAATGTGATTGTTCCAACACACCCACCAAATGAGAGGAAATGTAGTGTTACCAACAATTGCACGTTTCAGTTAAAAAACAAAATAAAAAAACAAACTGAAAAAAATTTTTTGGGGGGGTGATGACTGTTTTTTTGTTTTTGTTTTTTTGTTTTTCCCAGAATTCTCATAAAAAAAGTCTGAAATAAATTAGTTTATTTAAATAATTTTCCTACTGCAGATGGTACATGACCTGTACTGAAGGGTCCAATTAGGATCCAACAGCTTTTGCTGTGTCCCAGTTCTGAACTACATACTATTGCTGTATTTTAGGGCATCTAACTATTTTTTTTTCATATAATATCATTGTTGGGGCAGCACGGATGCTTGGTGGTTAGCACTGTTGCCTCACAGCAAGAAGGTCCTGGGTTCAACTCCACCATCTGGCCGGGGCCTTTCTGTGTGGAGTTTGCATCTTCTCCCCGTGTTTGCGTGGGTTCTCTCCAGGTACTCCGGCTTCCTCCCACAGTCCAAAGACATGCAGTTAGAGGGGTTAGGTTAATTGGTGATTCTAAATTGCCCATAGGTGTGAATGTGAGCGTGCATGGTTGTCTGTCTCTCTGTGTTATCCCTGCGACAGACTGGCGACCTGTCCAGGGTGTACCCTGCCTCTCGCCCTGTGGCAGCTGG
>VUQS01069353.1:0-10742 GCA_015108495.1 Heterochromis multidens
CATCAACAAATGCACACCTTCATCCCAGTCCTTATTAAACTCGAGGCAGTACACTCGGAGCATGGTTTTAAGCATTTGATGAAACCACTCGAGCGCCCCTTGGCTTTTGGGATGGTACGCACTGGAAAAACAGTGCGTTATGTTGAGCTGCGCAACCACCTGCGCAAAGATCCGGGACATAAAATTGCTACCTTGATCTGTTTGCACAACTTTTGGCAAACCAAACACGGAAAAAAACTTCATCAATGCCTTCACCACTGCGGGAGCAGTAATCGTCCTCATGGGAATTGCCTCCGGAAACCTGGTAGATGCGCACATCACAGTCAACAAAAACTGGTGACCAGCTTTGGTGCACGGAAATGGACCAATACAGTCTACCAAAACGTGACTGAATGGAGCCTCCACTACTGGGATGGGATGTAATGGATAAGGTAGGACTGCCTGATTTGGCTTACTGGATATTTGACACACATGACACGACGTACAAAACTGTTTCACATCATAGTTCAAACTGGGCCGAAAGAAATGCCGAAGGATCTGGTTGTATGTTTTATTAATCCCTAAATGCCCAGTCATAGGATTGTCATGGGCAAGACTGAGGATCTCAGAGCGAAAATCCTGCAGAATTACAATTTGTGTCACCAGGCTCCACTCATATTGCGTGGACGCATATGGCAGCATCCATTTCCGCAAGAGAATGCCATCCCTACAAAAGTAACCACCGGATCTTTCAGCAACTTGTCTTCAGAAACAGCAAGCTCAAACAGGGGAGCTAAAGAGGGATCACGACTCTGCGCGACCCGAAGATGCACCTGTGACCCACACCCACGATTGTCACCTTGACTCCCCCATCATGCAGTTCCACGGATAACGGGACCAAAGAACTACACCCCCCCCACACACACACACACACACACTTCATCACAGGAAGAAGAGACAACGGGAAGAGGGCAACCGCACTCGCTGTTCACCGGGTCACCATCATGTGAGGACATATCCCCGCTACTGTCAGGATTAGCCAAAAAACTGTCATACAAATCACCACCAGTTAGATCCTCGGAGCGGGCCTCCTTCCTGGCCATGGCCCGAGTGACAGCGCATACAGGAAAAACCTTCGGGAATTTTCTACCCAAATCATTAGGGCCCTCGGAAATGATAGGAACAGCGGTAACCTCAGGGTTCACCAAAATTTTCCCACCAGCTAAACACAGGACACGCCACAACCACAACGCTACCAGACACCAGGTCCAACTTCAAAGCAATGCGGTGCAACAGCACGTTCATACCAAACCCCTGTATGGGCTCCACGACATTAATAAAAGTCCTATCAGATAAGGGCAACACGCTGGCAAGAATAATCAATCTGGAAAGACTTAAAAGAGCGTACAATGGGGGAACCATGGAAGACCATTTGAGGTTGTTTCTCAAAAGAGTCTCGATGAGTAAGAACATACTCATCAGCCAAGGCCCCAGCCCTAGAAATTGTAGTAACTTTTTGTTTGTTGAGATAGGTAGCAATCTTTTCTGGTATACAATTTTTAAACTCCTCCATTATGATCAAATCGCGCAACTGCTCAAAGTCTTAATATCCTGAGCCAAACACCAACAATCAAAAAGTATTTCTTTCTCATGTCCAAATTCCACATAACTCTGACCCACCGCTTTCCTATAACGGCGGAATTTCTGGCGATACGCTTCAGGTACCAATTCATACGCCTTAAGGACTGCAGCCTTCACCAACTCATAATCCAAGCTCCCCTCAGGAGAAAGAGCAGCATAGGTCGCCTGGGCCTTACCTGTGAACACTGACTGCAATAACAGAGGCCACACATTCTTCAGCCAATTCCAATGCCTTAGCCACCCGTTCAAACAAGACAAAGTATTTATCCACATCTTTGTCACAGAATGGTGGGATCAGACGAATGCACTTACCTATGTCAAATTTAACGGGGTCTGACAAAACAGGGGCACTATTTCTGAGTTCCAGCTCTTTCAAACGGAGTGTTTCCCTTTTATTTTCCTCCTCCATCCTACCGAGCTGAAACTCATACTCCCTTTCCTTTAACAGAGCCTCGTGTGCAAGCTCCTTTTCTTTAAGCTGCACCCGGAGCATCTCAAGCTCCAACTCCAATTGTCAGAGCCCAGAGGGAGACTTCTCCTTAGGAAGCACAAGCGGGTCAGGGCTAACAAGTGGCAATACACTCAATTTGGCAAGGGCCTTTTTCTTAGACTGCCTAGACACGGGCACAGAAAAATGAGCAGCAATCGCCAGCAATCGCCAGATGCTCTTTAGTACAACAATTAAACGTATCAAGGCTCGGCTGAGCTGCAAACTCATCTATACTAAACTCCATCATAAACAAAAGAAGAAAAGCACAAAGGATAAACAATTCCTCAACCGACTTACAGCCAACACTGAGCAGCGGCAGTAAATAGCCCCAGCACACAGTCAAGTGAAACAAAAACCCAGGCTATACACTCATCACCAAGATACATTGGTGAGCACACAACAACAGCACAACTGGCAACCTTTGCCACAAAAAGACCCCAAAAAGGCCACAACGAAAGCCATCAGCGACATAAAGAGACAAAGTTAGGATAAGCCCCCATATATGTTACGGTCTCTAAACTTATGGCTCAAGAGAACCCAACATATGCACTGCCACAACACCACTGTCATTTGTCAAGCTTTTAATAAAGTGAACAAAGTTACTCACGAGTGGACATACAGAACAGGAAAGAAGGGGAGCCCCGGCCAAAGCAAACAAAAGAGGGTGGAGAGGACCAGGAACCAGCCTCGCAATGGGCCGTTGGATTCCGGCTTCCCCTGCTTTTCCCTAACCTAACCCAGGAAAACTAATCTAATACAAAACCAAAACCGAAAACACTACTGCCGGGAGCTCCCATTCAACCTTTACTAAGCAAACAAGACAGCAATAAAGGGCTGAAGCCGGAGCTGATGGAGATCAGGTGGGAGAAGAGATGCGCCAAGACGCCGTTTGCCACACCCATACTCCCCCTCTCTGGATTTATATCCGTGCAGCCTTCCTTCAGCATCCAATCAGCACTTGAAACAAATCAGAGGGGACAGAACAGCTTAATAAAGATGACAACAAATCACAATAAGATGATGGCTAAACCAAGGTCCTATGATCGCGTGTCACAATCACTATGGTAACTGATGCTGAACACATAACCTGGTTGGGAGGAGATTACAATTGGCTCATGTTTTCACTGATTCTTTTATTTACAGCATGTTTTAAGTGCAGTGTAGATAGCACTCTTCTGCACTATATTTGCTGTGGTCTGCTGTGGTCTGACACTAACAGGCTGGATAAACTGATAAGGAAGGCCGGCTCTGTGATTGGCTGAAGCATTTGAAGCAGTAGTGGGAAGGAGATCACTGTTGATTATCCATCATGGAAAATCCAAATCAAAGTGTGCACTACCTACTGAGAAAAGAAACACCATACTAGTATTCAGAGAAAGGTCTTTCTGAGCATGTGGCTACAACACAACCTAACCATAACTTTAATCAGGTCACACAGGACCTGGTGGATGTCATGAGATTAAACCAACTTTCTTCTGATTGGCTGTCTCTTGCAAACTGATTCACAGTTAAAAATAAGTCATCCTCCTGGGTCTTCAACCCAGCATTTTGAGTTTGACACTTTAGTTCAATTTATTATGTTTTCTGCTTATGTTGTTCTTTGTTCTTGTCATTTTGAGTTTCGTATTCTAGCTTATATCCCCCATTTTGTTTCCCATGATTTCATTCTCAGTATTGGTTCCGCCTCCTTTCGTGATTTGTAATAATAGTAATTGTTTATAATTAATCCCCTGAGTTTTAGTTTTCCTGCCCTGTGTTTAGTTACTTCCTGTTTTGCTTTGATAGTCTCTTGTTTTGTGTGTTGTATTTAGTTTTGCTTCCCTTGTCTTGTTTTCCCTGATTAGTTTTAGCTGTGTACCCTGGTGTTTCCCATTTCCCTAATTACCTCTGTGTGTATTTAAACCCTTAGTTTGCATTAGTCTTTGTCGTGTTGTACTATTTGTTGCCCCTCAGTTCACACTGAGTGAAACAAGCTGTGGATATCCCCTCTCTGTGATGTCATACAGATCCAAGAGTAGAAAAAACTGTTATAAATTGAGTGTTTAGAGCAGTCCACAGTCTGAGCTTTTGGCTCACAGGGAATATTGTACATACACCGAGCTCATTAGTAAAAACTTTATGTCATGTTTAATATGAACATCCACCATGACCAGAAATAAGGAAAAGCACAACAGGTCTCCTCAGTTACTATTTTGGGAGTGAGATTAGATTGAACTTGTTGCTGATTATCAGAAAGTAAAAAAAGATCCCAAACAGTCGTCACCCCGTGTCTGAGTGCTATTTCCATCATGTCACACGTTTGTTTCTTTGGGGAATATGCCAGCCCGTCTGTTTCTATAATAAGCTCCTCACTATTTTCAGTCTGCATCCCCATTGGTTGGCCCGTGGAGATTCCAGCTCAGTGACAGATTTTAAAATGACACTATAATGTTGCATTTATCAAAACAATAGAAAAGATGCAGATGTGGGAGGCAGGGTACAAATGCCTCTTTAGTCCACAGCACCTAGTTTTGTGTGTCTGTGTGGGTGCTCCTAGATTTGCATGCTTTGTTTGTTTTGTGTCTTTCTGTCACTTGGAGTCTGATTGCTATTTTGTCAGTTCCCCAGCCTCTGTTTGCGTCCATCTGGCCCCAAAACAAAACTCGCATCTCTTTCTTTCTCCATCTGTCCATTTCTGCTCGGGCTTTCAGGTTTCTTTAAGTCTCTTGAGTCTCTCTCCACCTCCTCAAGTCTCTCATTCTGCCTCTTTTCATTTTCCCCAAAGGCGTATTTCCACCACAGGAACTTTCCCCAGGGAATAGGAACCTTTGGAGGAGCTTAGTTTGACAATGAAAGGAGAGGAGTAAAGGGTTCTGATTAAAGCAAATAACAACTTTAAAGCAAACTTATTCAACCTATTGTTTTTCCCATTAATGTGTCTATTGTGTCTCAAAATTATGGCAGCAAATATGATGTGGTGCTGATTAAGTGAGTCAGCCCAGATGGAAATCTTTAATGCAGTCAGCAAAATGGCTATTCCAGGTGGCTAATTTCTATGTATAACTTTAGTCAGACAAATAAGTTTCAAATGATTCAAATGATAAAAATGTTGTCCTTTGGAAATCTGTGGGGAGTTTGTGCTAGCTTTCCCAATATGTTTTGTTTCATGCAGATTTAGTGTGTGTGTGTGTGTGTGTGTGTGTTTAAAGTAATGAAGCTTATGTTTAAGTTCAATAAGGAAGATCTATGATCACTCGTCTGCTTGCTTTCCTGGGTGTTCGACTGCTTGTCTGTCTTTACATCACTACCACTTTCCCACGCTATCATTCTCATTACTGACATCATTACTCTAGTCCAATCATCTTCTTGCCCGCCTTCCTTGAACCAGTCAGCCTCCACACGTGTGGTTTAAATCTGTGCTCTCCGTCATTCTCCCTTTCAGACTCTCATTCGTGCAACCCACCTTCTCCCCATTGCCTCCTCCAAGCCTCAGTCTTCATATTCACCACCAGCAGTGTCTAAACTCCGGGGGTCCTGTCCTAAGTCCTATCACTGCTGGGATTCCATTCTGCCATGATGGGTCATTGGAGTCTAATCGCCAAAAACATTAATTTCTTTGTCTCAATAAATCGTGTTCAGTTCATCCAAGTGAGCTCTCCTTATTGAAATTTATCATATTCAGAACAGTGCTTGAGTTTTAAAGTTTGAAGTGGACCTATCCTTCTTTAGGGGATATCAATAATATGGCTCTCTCAGATACAGAAGCCCCACCTACCTGCTGTTGAACTTTGATTAAACAGTCGCTCGCTTCAGACAGAGGATGAACTGAGGGTAGTAGTGGAGCTGGAATAGGTCCAATTTAACATTTTGTTCTAATAGTCAGTGAATATTTTCCCTTATACATAATCTTTACTTGGATTGGTCTCCCGTGTATTTTAATGACTGGTCAAGTACATGTAGCAACTCATTTTAGTACTTTTTAAATTTTTACTTATTCAATCAGTCCAAGAGATGCTATTTACTAGTGCAAAATTCCAAATTACTAACCAGCTAGCCCCATTTCCTAACTGATACTTATATAGGATACTTCTACATGTGGACTGGAGGAGCTGGGGATTGAGCCACTGACGTAATAATTGGTAGACAAATCGCTCTACCACCTGAGCCACAGTCGTTTTGCCTACAAGTTAGCTCTCTTGGCAGGTTGTTGCGGTGGCAATTCTCGATCTTATCCAGCTGCTTCACGAAAGATGACTCTACTCCAATTCCACTGTCTTTTGCTGCAGCTGGTGATGGTAGTCCTTGTTATCTGGGGATCTGCTCCTCTATGTAAGATATAATAAGGCCAAATATTATTGGACTCTTTTTTTTTTTTACTTTTTAAAGGACCCACAGCAACCTTGTCATGAGTTTACAACCTTAAAAAAAAAATTAAAAATTTAAAAAATCAGTAAACAACATTCAAATGTTACTTTTCACTCTTGGTTTCACAAACTCGAATGTAAATGTCAAGGCTGGCTGTGTGGCAGGCAGAGTGGGACCCAAATGCAGGACTCAGAAACAACAGAAGTGAAATAAAAGGCAGCTTTATTGCCAAACTTAAACTTAACTTGGGTACAACATAATGCAGGTGACAAAAACAAGGAGAATCAAATCTACAGGGAAAACATACTGAGAGGGAGGACACAACCATGAGGGTGGACGCGACGAAGAGCAAGGAAAGACTGAGCCAGTATATACACACACCAGGTAATTAGAGAGATGGGGAACACCAGGGAACATGACTAGACAGAATCAGACTAACGAGACAAGAGGAAGCAAAACTGAACATAACGCACATGAGACACAGGCTACCAAAATAAAACAGGAAGTAACAGAACATGGGAACAGAGATGCAGGCTTAACTGATGAGACAGAAAGAACCATGTGGACATGACTGGGGAGACGAAATGTAAACAAACACAGAAAACAGAACACAGAGGCGAGACTAGGACAGAGCACGAAAGGGAACAACAATCAAAACCCATCCATCCATCCATCCATCCATTCTCTTCCGCTTATCCATTCAGGGTCGCGGGGGGGCTGGAGCCTATCCCAGCTCAATCAAAACCCAAGAACTAGAAATATAAATAACTCAACTAAGAGGCTCTAGGAAAAACTAAAGTCACGACTAATACAGAAACCTAATACAAAAACAAATACTGAACTATGGACCTGAACAATCTCTTAATATCCAAAAGAATGAAAAACAAGTCCAAACAACTCAAAAACCTGGATCAAAGACCCATAACCATGACAGTAAATTAAAAATTGAATGTCTCAAGCAGATTATAGAGTTAGTAGGTAGTAAATGTGAAGGACGGAGTTTGAAAAGTCAAATGCAGAATTTAATGGTGCCATGATGTCTCATCTTTGTGTCGTCTCTGAAATCCTTTCAAGGTTGTTCATTTAAATCCTTAAATGTTTCTTGTTGGTCACCTGTTGCTCAGGAGGTAACAGCGGTTATAACTGGTTAGAGCTTCTGTAGAAGCATGGCTGCTCTTCTGTGAATCAGACATTGCCTTTGTATGAATGTTTTAATAGTTAAATTATTAAACTGAAACCAAAAGGACCTTTTTTTTTTAAGGATATATTGGCTTTTCTGGCACCTAAAAACTGCCTAGATTTGTGCACCCTTCCATTTTTCCATTTAAGTGTTTAACCATTTGATTAATGATTAACAATTAATGCTATTTAATAGTACGCAGAGTGGGGGAAATAATTATTTGATCCCCTGCTGAATTTGTAAGTTTGCTCACTTACGAAGAAGTGGACAGTCTCTAATTCTTATGGTAGTTTCATGTTAATGGAGAGAGACAGAATATCAACCAAAAATCCAGAAAAAAAACATTACATAAAAGTTGATATACACGATCAACTTACAATACATTGATTTTCATGTCATTGCGTGAACTAAGTATTTGATCCCCTACAACCCAGCCAGAATTCTGGCTCCCACAGAGCCACATGGGTACATAATCAATTACTCAATTACAGATACTCCTGATCTCAACTTATGTGTATAAAGCACACCTGTCCACAGAATCTTTCTTCCATTCCAACCTCTCCACCACCACGATGGGCAAGACCAAAGAGCTGTCAAAGGACATCAGGGACAAGACTGTAGACCTGCACAAGGCTGGAATGGGCTACAAGTCCATCAGCAAGAAGCTTGGTGAGAAGGTGACAACTGTTGGAAATAGAAGAAGAAAAACTATAAAATGACCATCAATTGCCCTCAGACTGGAGCGCCATGCAAGATCTTGCCTCACGGGGTGAGGATGATCATGAGAAAGGTGGTGGATCAGTGCAAAACTATATGGGAGGAGCTTGTTAATGATCTGAAGGCAGTTGGGACCAGAGTCACCAAGAATACCATTGGTAATGGACTAAGCCATAGTGGATGGAAATTTAGCAGCACCCACAAGGTCCCCCTGCTCAAGAAGGCACATGAACAGGCCTGTCTTAAGTTTGCCAGTAAACATCTAAATGATTCTGAGAAGGCTTGGGAGAAAGTGCTGTGGCCAGATAAAACCAAAATTGAGCTCTTTGGCATCAAGCTGACCTGGAGGAAGAGAAATGCTGAGAATGACCCAAAGAACACCATCCCCACAGTCAAGCACAGAGATAGAGACATTATGCTTTGGAGCTGTTTTTCTGCTAAGGGTACAGGACCACTTCACCACATTGAGGGGTAATGGACGGGACCATCTTGGATGAGAACCTCAGCCAGAACACTGAAGATTGGTCGTAGATGGGTCTTCCAGCATGACAATGACCTAAAATATACCACCAAGGCAAAAAAGGAGAGGGTAAAGAAGCAGCACATTAAGGTCATGGAGTGGCCTGGCCAGTCTCCAGAACACAGTCCTATAGAAAATCAGTGGAGGGGGCTGAAGTTTTGAGTTGCCAAGCTGCAGCCAAGAAACCTAAATGATTTAGAGTTTCTAAAGAGAAGTGGGCCAAAATCCCTCCTGAGATGTGTGCAAACCTGGTGACCAACTACAAGATACGTCTTATTGCTGTGCTTGTCAACAAGGGTTTCTCCACCAAGTACTGAGTCACATTTTGCTTGGGGATCAAATACTTATTTGACTTAGTGACATGCAAATTAATTTATAACTTTTATGTAACGTTTTTTTTTTTGGTTGATATTCTATCTCCATTAAAATGAAACTACCATAAAAATTAGAGACTGATCAATTCTTTGTGAGCAAACTTAAAATTCAGAAGGAGGTTAATTAATAATTTCCCCCACTGTATATTATAAAAGTATCCATAACTGCATATACATACAGTACTGTGCAAAATTTTAGGCACTGAAAATGAAAAGGAGACCACGTTTCAGGGCAGATGAACATGTTTTTGTGCATCCCTGCATATGTGACTTCATCAAGCACTTGTCACTCACAGCCTTTTGCTGTTTTGATCATGTCACACATTCTGGCACGTCTGTCAGCACTCAGAAATAACTCCCATGTCTTTCTATTTTTTCCTGTTATGAGCATGTCTAGATGTGACACTCAGCATTCAGCAGCAAAAGGTCTGTTAAGAAGCTATAAAACTATTAAAGTGACATTAAAATGAGACCTCATGCATTGAAAATTGAAGTTGTTTTCATGTTTAAGTGCCACTGTGCAGCTTTTGTACCTGCAGTAATGAAAGTCATGAGGTTCTTCACTGACTCTCTGGCCAGTCTCTGCTCCCACACACACTGAAAAACATACAAAGTGAGTTTGATACGGCCGACTCTAAACTATAAGAGGCATGAGGCAGTTATATCACAGAGACAATTTCCCCGCTGTCTGTTTGCTGTATTGGTTGCTGTTGGACCGCATGTCAGCTGTTCACTTAGAACCGCTGACCGTCTGTAGGTAGCATCGTGATGGCATCGCTGGCCTTTTTTCTTTTCAATATGGACTCTCAATTCTTCCTTCCTCTTCTAAAGTGGAAGATCCCTCTGGGGGGGAGGAGATGAGACAGGTGTGTGTGTGTGTGTGTAGGTGTGTGTATGTTTGTGTGGTCAGAAAGAGTGTGTGTTTGGCTTGCTTCCTGTTTGATTGGCTCTGCCTGTGACTCTCTTTGATTGGCTGACTCTGTGTGTGTGATATCGTTTGGTTAGATGTGTGGGTGACCATTTGTTTATTGTGATTTCTCATCCTTCTTTGCTGAATGTCTGCTACTCTTCAAAGTTTATGTTAACAAATGAAGATGTAGCCAAAGCAGATTTCAATGCACAGCATACTGCATGCAAAGTGAGGCTGAACAGTAAAACATGAATGTTGTGTTCACAGGCCTGTGCTTTGAAGCCGGATTTGGATCTTATTGAGGTAACTTCAGGTTTGACCCTGTGCTTTAAGTGTTATGAAGGTGGTTCACTTCTTACTGAGGTACATCGCCATCTGCATTTACACTGATAATACATATACATCATAAATGCTGGTCTATCGTGACACTGACACTGACTAACTGACATACACCAATCAGACATAACATTATGACCACCTGCCTAATATTGTTGGTCCCCCTTTTGCTGCCAAAACAGCAATGAACTGTCGAGGCATGGACTCCACTAGATCCCTGAAGGTGTGCTGTGGTATCTGCACCAAGATGT
>VUQS01069354.1:0-32824 GCA_015108495.1 Heterochromis multidens
CCATTGATCAATGGCCATGAGTACCATTCACAGAGATTGGGGAATGGCTGCAATCACAGCATTGTAAGATGGTGACAGATGTACCCTTAGGCCCCCTCCTCGGTTCAGAGATGGTCGGGGAGTCAAGGAGGCCATTTGCGTGAAAAGGGAAAGACCATCTCTGAACCGAGGAGGGGGCCTAAGGGTACATCTGTCACCATCTTACAATGCTGTGATTGCAGCCATTCCCCAATCTCTGTGAATGGTACTCATGGCCATTGATCAATGGTCATGACAATTTGCATACCATTGATCATGAAACTGACCAAATGGCCCATTGTTAGTCAGTGGTGCTGGTTTCTGTCATTATGCAAATGTACTGTTTATAAGGCTGGGGAAGTCTGCAGTCAGCTGAGACTGAAGAAGTTACCAGTTGGTAAACGAAACGTTTCTCCCACTAAAAAACGCCACGTCCAGATGAACAGATTCAACTTTTTGGGAGCATGTTAATGTGTTTCATTAGTCTACATGAAATAATTCTTCCTTTATAATATAAAAATTTACAGTGTGGAATATACTACATCTGCATTTTGTTTGTAAACAATACATTTACCAACTTATATCCAAATACACACCAACTTTATTTGCCAATTATTGCGACAAACAAGTTAACAGGCGTTGATTTGTGACATGATGCTAGTTTGCCAGCTAGTAACCCTAAATTACATTTACAGAAATATTGTGTTTTATTTAATTTACATAGCTTATATTTAAAAAGACAATTACTGGGACATAGACTAAGAAAATATTTGTAAAAAATGTACCTTTGTAATTAAAACAAACATATTTCTAACATAGAGATGCTTAAACCTTTAACTGTCAAACATTGGCCTGCTATTAGCACGTTGTTAATATACTAACTGTAAGCATATTGTCATCATAAGTGTAATAACAAAGCTGGGATACAGCTCCATAAAAACAATTCAATTCAATTCATTTCAATTTTATTTATATAGCGCCAAATCAAAGCGATAGAAATACAACTTTGAAAATGTATTTTTATGCTACATACTCATAAATTTAGCGTTCACATAGCAGAATACTGAATTCTCTTTTGCACAATCTCAGTCGTGTTTCTTTTTGTTAACTTCTTTTTTAAATCTTATTTTATCAGTGTTGTATATAAAATTTTACATTACCTTGTAATAAAGCCTTCAGCATAGGCCTGTGGTACTTTTAACAATGCTGTTTTTATTGCAGGTTATACTATTTTCATTTTTAGTCTTCATGCTGCTGCTGTAACACAGTAATTTCCCTTGTGGGATTCTATCCATCTATCGTTGCTCATTGACTCATTGGCTTCCTATCTGACAGACTAGTCATGTTAGTTATGACAGAGGTGTCACTTTGTTTGGACTTGAAATCTTAACAGACATTTTGCTCTCCTATTTGACAGATAAGCACAAACAACAGAGCTAATGTCAAACATGTAAGTAAGTCCAAGAATATCTGGCACACCTTTAGCGTGCTGATATCAACGCTAAGGAATGAGATGGTTGAAGACACCATTACAAAAGACTACTGTACTGACTATCACTTTTTTTAATCCCCCTCTCATTCCACCAGCATGTTGAGACAGAATAATGTGATTTAGTCAGTCAAGCAATTATCTTAAGCCCACTCCAAGCACAAGAACACCTTTGTCAAATCAGAGCAGGCAAAAGCATACTGTTGTTTTTAGACTTTATCCAGGAAACCATGCATGCTCCTTCCAATAGTGCTGCTTCATGTCTCTGAAGGGTCCTAAAATAAAACCTCTCCTTCACCAACTTCCAAAAAAAAAAACAAAATAAAAAAGGTTGGATTAGACCAGTGCTCCTCAATTCACCTTTCTTTTCGTCACTGTTAAATATTTTTCCATTTTTCTTGAGAGTTTGTTTACTGCACTTCATATCTCCTGCTAGTACGGCAAAAAAAGCATGTTCCCTGGGGTCACACGCGCCCCCCCCCCACACTATTTGAGAAGCACTGGATTAGACTGTGAAACTGCAAGTGCACTAGCTAATGGCATGACATGACAATAATACAGTTAATCCTCCTTTCTTACAATCAGCAGAATTTACAAATGAATTTCATGTGCACATATTTAATTCAGTATGAACCGAAATGTAGCAATTAAGCCCATAAACTCATCCAGGTCACAGAGCTGGGAGCCGAAGGCTGTTTTCCCATTGACTTCTATACAACCAGATTACATAAAATGTGTTTAATTAAAGATGCTTTATGATGGAAATGTATGACAGAAAGAGGCATTTATGTACATGCACTATGGGAAGGTTCAGAAGTTTTTCCTTTCTGGAGAGACATTTTGGATTGTAAGGGCCAATGGTGGAAGCGATTTGCCCAGGTCACCAAGGATGGGTCTCCTTGGGTAGAGGGGAGAGGGGTGCCTTACCACAATTGAATAAGTTTGTAATGAGAGTATTGATGGTGGGTCTAGTGTCTTGTGCCAGACTAATCTGTAAGTTGATGGACACTGTTGCTTGTGAGAAGCTGTTGGGAAGGCTTAATTGTAAAAATGAGATGGTGAAGGAGCCATGGGACAGATTTTATGAGTTCTTATCTAAAGACAAAGCAAAAGCATAATTTGATGTGAGTCTAATAGTGTACTGGATGTTTGGCAAGTGAATATTACCCAGTAACTTATTGTACAAATTGTCTCATATACCTCATTCCATGTCAGTATCTTTGTACTGCTGTTTTCTTTATATTGTTGTTCTGTTTAAATGTTTTTGCATTTAATTCAATAAAAAATTCTGAATTATAAAAACAAGACTTCTATACAACTGTAAGTCTTTTTGCAATCACAGGTATCGCCCCCTGGTGACCTTTAAATAGAATCCACGTTTAAGGCAATTTCCAGATCAAGAAGCTACATCCATCTTTTATACCATTTAGGGTTTTTACACTTAATGTAAAGCTACAACCAGCAGCTAGTTAACTTATCTAAAACTCTGAAAATAAGGAAAAACAGTTAAGCTAAGGCCTCAGTTAAACAGGCCTAGAGACCCGTCAGTGACCCCTGGTCACCACTGGTTGCTAGAAGAAGTGTGTATTCTGCAACCAGTTGGTGAGTGGTTGCTAGAGGTTGTAGTCACTGTGAAATCTTTCCCAAAGAGGGTGCTGCATCAAAAACTGCCATGTGATTGCTTTGGTCACTAGCAGGTTGCTGTGGTTCCAACTCTTTCAAGTTTCACTACAGCTCAGAGTGTAAGTGGAGAGGGTTTTCAAAGAATTCAGTGTCCTCCATGCAAAAAACTGCCAGGCAACCACAGCAATCTGCTAGCAGCCAAACCAATCACGAGGAGGTTTTTGGCGCAGCAACCTCTTTGGGACCAAGTTCACCTAGTGGCAGCCAGCATCCTCCAGCAACTACTCACTAACTGTTCAGGGAATATAATTTTTCCCTAGCAACCAGAGGTTGCCAGGGGGTTGCTAACTGGTCTCTAGGCCCATGTGCCTGAGGCCTAAGAAGTAGCTTATAAATGAGATATACCTTGTTAATTAGTGAGCTTTAAAGATGTTGGTGATAGTATTTTCTTAGCTTTTCACAGGCTAAGAGGTTAGGTCTGTTTCAAGTTTTTATGTTTGTCTGCGTACTGTAGCTTTACATCAACTTTAAAAGCATGAGATTGATCTATAGGGTGGATCAAACAGATACCTGAAAAAACAAAGAAATGAGCATTTTCTCAAAAGTAGAGTATATTCGTTCAATGGCTAATAAATAAACAGCTGTAAAAACTGATATTAAGAAATGCAAAAATAATATATAACTAGTGACACAGCCTCATCTGGTCACTGGACTAATCTGGTCTGCAACAGCCAAAAAGGAAACCAAAACTACTCACAAAAATTAAATAAGAGGTAGAAATCACTAAGAAACCTTAAAACAAATGACTGCAATGAGCCTGTACTTCTATTTAACTTGATTTCAATGCAGTGGTGCATCTAGGACAACTGAATGGAGCGATATGGAGAGATATAGGCTAATTCAAATGATGTTATAGCATGTTGGTTGATTTTTTTCAAGAAATCATACTGAAAACAGAAGATAAAAATCAAATGTAATTAAACCCTAAACATATTTTCTACTGACTGCAAATCCCACCAGTCCTTAAATTATGACCCTTTACTGTTTCCAGTGCATTAAAATTTACTCATCATATTTCTGCTCACATCACTCACATTCTCTCTTTGCATCTCTGTGTCAGCCCTCCTCCTCATGTCTAATGTATGTTCAGAGAGTAAAACAGCAGTCAATAATTTATCGAGTATTCAAATTAGAGTTTTCTGGCTCGACCCTGTTGATGCTGCTGCCTGTGAGAAAGAAAAATCTGTAGTGAAATCTTTGAAGGAAAAAAGACTCTCAGGATTGAAACTATACTTGGCCTGCTGGTGACATTCATACAAACAGAGCCTGTTTGTTCTGTTGTGTGGTACTGAACTGGCAAGAAAGCCAAGCTGTCAGGAAATGGAGGGAAGCAGGGGCCAAGACTCTTTTAAACTTGTCCCATGTATGTGCTCAGACGCTGTTTTGTGTTTCCTTTATAGGTTTTAAAGGCATCCGAGCATGGCTGCGACAAGGGTGGCTGGCACTTAGCGGCCACATTTGTATGATGCCCGATATAAATAACGGTCAACATTTCTTATTCATTGACGCTCTGCTGGAGTCCCTCAGCTACAGGAGTGCCACACAGTAAAATGCACACGGTGTTGTTCCTGAGTAAAACACAAATATGCCAAAAAAAAAAAAAATTTTCCTACACATCGTTCTCATATCTCAGGGGATTCCCTCCTATCACAGGGTTTCTGCAGGATTTTAAAAATAAACATCAATCAAAATATTAAGAACGAACAATGTTGAAATGATGCATTATGTTTGGGTTTTTATAAGCAAGCCATAACTACTAGTTAGGGCTGCTCACGATTATTTAACACAATTACTCACAGGCTAAAAGTAGTCTATTCATTTAACTTTAAAAAAACAAAACAAAACAAAACAATAAACTTCTTTTTATTTAAGGGGATTTCCTTGAATTTTAATTATACTTCAAATGACCAAATGAAATAAATAAATGTGAATTTAATTAAATCTGCTACCGTCTGGTGGGGAGTGAATTTGGACTTTTGTGGAGAGGCAAAAGAACAAAATGTGCTGAAAGGCAAAACAGGAGATTTATTGAAAAAACAGACTGCGGTACAATAATCATTTTATCTGCACGCTCTCGGATCAATACTGAGCTTTCTTTACCTAAAGTTTTGTTGCTTGCCCACAGATTCTGCAAACTCGTATTCAGGTATCTCTTTACAGAGATTACACAAAAGCAACATCTATTCCCTTACGTATATAAGATTTAGAGATGTGGCCTTTTCATTCCAGTGGCTGAGGATGTTCATCTTCATCCTCCTTCTATCTCTTTATGTGTACTTTGTTCATTTCCCACAGGAGTGAAAAGTGTGCTTGAGCTTACACTCTGGTGTTTGTGTTTGGTGAGGAGGTCAGGTCAGTGGCAGGTTAATGCCTGGTGTGGGGATGGAGGTTGTTGAAGGTTAATTGTGCTTAAAATGGAGCTGTTATGTCCACTATGTTTCCACCGTCATACTTTTTATTCTTGGACTCCACAAGAGCAGCTTTGCATGATTCACAGTTCAAAATATTCCTTGTTTATCTTATACTGGGCCTTGTGAAGCCTCTCAGATCCTCCACAGTCTGAAACAAGCCTTTAAGCCAGCTTTCTTCTGATTGGCCGCCTCCTGCCAACAGAAGGTTATTAACAGCAGGTGGAAAGAGCTAGAGATTGGGACCACAGAGGGAAGGTGCCAAGCATTGGCTCACAAGGGTTACCTGTACATATACTGACCTTATTATTTGAAACTTTGGACGTGTCTAATATGAGCAATATGAGGTTTTTCCTTTGCCCAAAGAAAAATAACCAGAACTGTGATAGAAAATATTTTTAACCTGTATTTTCTACATTTTTGTTTATCAAATGGCAAAAAAAACAGGAAAAAGCACATTTCTATTAAGTAATATAACAGACTTTACTTTGGTTACATGCAAAGTCACTCCCCCAAAAGGTGTGGTTTGAACAAGGAAAAACCCTAATTTATGACAGATAACAAGGAAAATCATTAGTGGTCCCCCTTAATACACAGGAGAAATATCCTCACTGTCAATTCCTAAGTTTTAGTTCCTGTAATGTCAGCCTTTAACCCTGACTGCACTGTCTACCACAGTTCAGCTAAATAGCAGGAAATGGAGACTATCCTCTTCCTTGCTATTGTTCTGTAACATCTGCATTCACAGTCCAGTTTTACCACAATCTCATTCTCAGTTTCTGTCTACAAAAACATGCAGAAATATTTTAAAACTCACATTACAGCCAAACAGCAGCAAGAAAAAATGTTTAAGCTCTTTGTAAATTCAAGAAAGCTTCTAAGGCTTGTTTTTAGAGTACCTAAACCCATAATAGAACACAAAATAGTGATACAGCCATGCACATCTATGTTGCACACATGCCTGTAACACACTGCAGCATGATTATAGGCTATACAGGGCTTCTACTGTCAAGCAGCTGCTCAAACGACCCAATTCATTAACCCTCCATTTGTAATGCTGACCTTCCTCTCTACTAGCTGATTGGGAGTGAAGGCGGAGGAGGGAGTCACTGATTTGTGACAACACACCTTTGTTGTGGTTTGAAAACACACACATCACTCATCACTTTGCAGCATGGTCAAGCACACTACGCGCTCAAGCAAATGGATTTTAAGGGGTCTCAGAGGGGCAGGGTGGAGGCAAGAGGTCAGGAGTCTTAAAGGCAAGGAGGGGAAACGACAGAGCAGTAAAGCAGAAGCTCTGCTTGATGTTAGTGGATAGATGTGGAAGAAGAAAATACAATAACGTAGCTGGAAATAATGAAAATATTACTTTAACTTTACCGTTATAAGCCAGCAGATAGCTGCTTTGGCCTTTGTACCTATTAATGTTTAAAGGGGGGTTAGGTGTAGAAAATAATAGCATAATGCAAGGTTAATAAATCATTTCTAAATGTTTTATAGATTAATAATTAATTAACATTAATTAGGCCAAGTTGTGAAAACTATTTCTAAAACTATGTTTATTGACTTTTTCCCAACATAGGCCAATCTACAAGAAAAACTCAGCATTACAACATACACACATCAAGTGCAACTGAAAGAAAGGGTAACAGTTTACAATACGGCCCGCGACTAAGGGCGTAATTCCCCTGTAATTAAATGGAATTTCAATGTATTTTATTTGAAATTAAAATGTAATTATAGTTACATACAAATACTTAAAGGTAGGATCACTACAATAAAGGGGGTAACAAGTCAGGTTTTTACAGGAAACAAAGAAATAATTACACTGTAAGTAAATTTAAGTACTGCATATTTTCTTGGTAATTTAGCAGAAAAACAAATAATATTTCCCCATCTTACATCATAAGTACTCTGTACTTTTTTGGGCAGGGCCATATTATGGAGTGACTTAACCTTGCCTTTTTACATCTTTATTTTTTTACATCGTTATTTAATATTTATTATGTTGAAGTGCATGATAGTTTTTCTATTATTCAATTGTCTTTTTTTCCCTTTTTTCCTTACAGTATAATGTGTGTCTCTTTTCCTGTAAAATACCCAGAATTTAATTACAGGGGAATTACACCCTTAGTTGCGGGCCGTACTATAAAGTGTTACAAAAGAAAGGTATAAAACTACCTTTTGATGCCTCTAACACTAAAATCCCTAAACAAACATTCATTAACTATTCTTTTGGCACAGGAATAAAATCATATTCATTGTTTTTCCAGAAATTTATATTTTTAGGTTAGTTTGCAGTGGTGTTGAACTGTACAGTACCTTTAATTTACAAACAAGTATCTGAAACACATTTTATAACCAGCACTAACTACAACTTCAGTAACAAACATTATACAAATGTACCTTTAGAATGAGTATAAATCAAGTATAAATCAAAAACTCATTGAGTGTTTTTGATTTAAATGAGTTTAAATCTTATACTAAACACAGGAGTTTCTCATTAAACAGAGCCATTTTTTCCTGTTGGGAAAACCCCCCTCCACATCAGCCGTTATGACATGTGGAGCTTCACAAGGATCGATATTGGGGACTTTTTTCTATACATGCTGCCTTCAGGGCAAATTGTTTGTTAACATCTCATTTCTCATTTACAAATGTATTTAACTTTGAATTTTGCATCCATATGACAGCTCAACGAGTCTCCTTTGGATATGAAAAAACTGCTTACATTTAATAGACACGAGAAATACCCTTGTTGTCAATTCCTAATAGTTTTTTTTAACCCTGACTGCATTGCCTCTTCTAGTATATCAACTCAGAATTTCTGCAGAGTGGAATAAATGATATTTAAGACTTCTTCTGGAAATAAAACCTCCTCAGCCATTATGACATAGGGCCAGACTGCAACGGACAATCAGGTCTGCAGAAAGGATCATTGGTGCTGATCTCCCCTCCATCCAGGACCTGTACAGGTCCAGGGTTAGGAAACGGGCAGAAAACATCTCTGCAGACCCCTCACATCCCTGACATAAACTGTTCAAACTGCTGCCTTCAGGTAGGCGCTTTGCATGCAGAGAGCAAAGTGAATCGGAGTCAAATTCCTTGTTTGTGTGAACAAACTTGGCCAAATAAAGATGATTCTGATTCTGATTCTGATTTGGAATTCCACAAGAATCAATTTTGGGGCCTCTTCTTTTTTTTTTCTATACAGGTTCCCTTAGATTTACATCTTATTTCTCATTTATGACTTGAATTGGTGCTTTCTGCTTATTGCTACTGTTTGTCTTTAAAACCTTAGATGGTCTTGTACCTGTATGTGGGAGATATGTTGGACGCATACACTCCCTCAAGATCCTTAATAGATGCTGCATCCCATTCTTGACTGTCCCAAAGTCTCAGTTTATACAAAAAGGAGGCTGTGCTTTTGCAGTCACTGCACTGAGACTTGTATAAACTGTGTTTTTTTTTTTTTTTTGTAATCGAAGATAAAGAACTAAGCTCGAGAACTGCTGACCTCTGGCATTGTGTGACTGGAGGACAGTTTGTTATTGTGTCATTGTATGCAAGTAGTATAAATGTCTCCATTGTAAAGCACTTTGGTTTAAATTTGCTACATAAATAAAAATTACTTACTTATTTCTTTATTGCATTATGCCTTATTTGTACGAGCCTAGAACAGTTAAAATGCTTTGTTCTCACATGCTAAGGCGGCAGGGCGGCGTATCACACCAACAGGGCTCTGGGTTCAAATCTGCTGGTTGTTTGAGGAGTTAAGGAGGAGGAGTGTCTATTCAAATTTAGACGTAAAAGGGCGCCTTTTCAGTGACCTGAGAAGGTGGCTTTTCACCTTTCACTTTTTAACCAAATCTTAATGTTATTTAGATGTCTGGCCAAGTCGCCTTCCACATCTTTTTAAAAAGGTTTTACTGGGTTTTTATGCACCTTCACAATCTTTAAATGTGGTTTCTAATACACTGTAATGAGGTTATAAGCAGATATTTTGCCTTTTTTATTGATCTAGCTGTCAACTTTAACTGGCTTCAGATGTATAAATATGTAATAAATTAAATAAACTCATTCACATTAATAAACACTAAAAATGCCCTAATATCACTACATAAAACTGTTTTATTAAATAAAATAAATACATAGTGGAGTTCAGGTTAAAGTATTTCTGGAGGTCTGCAGAAAATCTGGGCCAAACTCCATCTATTTAAAACTATTGAACATTATTTGATCATTAAAAACCTGAATTAAACTACACATTTGATTGCTTACTGGAGAGTGAGAAACCCAGGAGAATTTTCTTTATTAGTCCCACTAAAAGGAAATTTAGTGCCTGCCAATTGGAGGTTTTCATAACCTGGCAACCCCAAATTTGTTTTTATAAATGGCCTTTAAGTGAGCTGTAAAGGCTTATTTAATTATTCACTAACCATTAACATAACCTTTATTAAAAGGTGCCCTGTTGGTGAGTATTGCCAAATAAAAACAACATCAGGAGACAGTGTCAGTGTCTGCTTTGCAGCTTGAGATGTATAAACTGACATTGATGCAGCCATAGAAGGGTTCAGTGACCCTCAGTTTTGTAATAAAGGGAATATAAGGCCCTAATGTAGCCTTAAATGCCAGTTAATATTAGAATTATACCGCTCTGTTTCAATATAATGTATGTAGAGTACATGGCTGACTTACCATGTGGTAGTTTATGATCTCTTGGAGGCTCTCCCCGCATTTTTCCAAGCACTCCTGCATAGAAAATAACAAAAAACATTCTTTAACTACATAATGCATGCCGAAATATTCTCGTAATAGTCTCATGCCACAATAGTTTCATTTTTGTGAATAAAAGAAGCAAATAAAAGCTGTCAGAAACTAAAACCATAATTTATATGAATTCTAAATGGAAGAAAATGAAAAGATCCACAAGGCTAAAAGTAAGTCAAAGCTGGTTAATGTCACTGAGCTGTACCATGTACGGGAAAAAGAGCTATAATTGCAGGACTGATTCATACCCTTTATTTTTTTTACAATGGAAACTACAAATATGAAGAAGGCTTTAATAAGAAACTCACAATTAGTCATATGGTTGAAGCCAAAAAGGCTTTTAATAGTACTTAATGTCAGCAGCAATAAAAATAGTCCAAGACGCCGGAGCTGTGAGTCGAGCCAAGAAGTGAGTTTCCAGACCTGATTTGATCCTTACTGACTAATCTGTTAGTAATCAAGTTTGTTCACACACAAAAAGAGCTGCAAAGCTAATGAAAAAAAAAGAAAAGGAAAGACCCTGATTCCTGAGGACAAACCCTTCCACAACCCTATCCACTAAAAGACAAATAAAGCCAATAATACCACAATACACTCTGTGATGGATAAAACAGAGGCTTTGTTTCAGAACCTCACCGAGATCATCCCATCCTTCTTGCACTGCTGAGACAGATCCCGGATGCCGTTGACAAAGAGCTTGTTGGCGCTGATGTACGCCTTTCCTGCTTCGATCATTCCACTGCATAGCTTCACCAGCTGTGGACAGAAGACAGACGAGGGGTTAAATGAAAGATCACAGCGCAATGTTGAAGCTTTCAACACACACATCATATTAGCAGGGCTGTAGTTACGATTAAGGAGAACGAAGATGGACAGGCTTCGTTTGTCAGAACAAAAGAATCAGGCTGGGGCCTCGTAAAAAACTGGATTCATTTATCCAGGAGAGGTCATTTTAACTGCGCCTGGGCTGGTCCAAAACAAGCACTGAGGTACCACAGAGTAAACAAAAAGTTGAAATTCTTTCAACTTTAAACAAATGCTCAGTGTCTGTTCTCCCAGGTGTTCCAATAAAGACTAACCTCCAGGTATCCATGACGAAGAGAGTTTAAGAGGTTGAGCAGAGTTAGTAGAAAGCTAGTTGACATCTAAAGATAATATCTAATGTGCAATATTGAAATAAAATCATGACAGTGACATAGTGTTCCAGTGGTTGGCAGTGCCGCCTCACTGCAAGGTTCCTGGCCCAATCTCCTGGTTGGCTGAGGTCCATCTGTGTGGAGTTTGCCTATGTGGGTTTCCTCCAGGTGGTCCAGCTTCAGTACAGTCCAAAGACTGGTGTGAATTTGAGGGTGTTAAGCAGTTTAGGAAATAAATGGTTAATGGATATTAAAAATAAAACTTTAGACCATATTCAGGATTGCACTGCATCTCCCTCGAATGTAAACTGAGATTATACTTTCTCCTCATATGTGTCAGTACTTGGTAAATAGAAGCCTACTTAACCCGAGGCTCCATGTGACCATCACTGAGGTACAATCCATGCTTAAGGCCAATGGTTTTTACAGCTCAACATCACATGCTCAGCCACAACACTCAAGCTTTTGTTTCTCTACGTTTTCAGCTCGTCACCGCACCTGAGCCCTAGACAGGGATGGAGTCATCCAGCTGCATGTGTGCTGTCTATTCATCACCTGTGTTCACATATGGTAGTGTGTGCAGGTGGGCTCCATATGTCAGCCCCTGACATCAGCTTGCCACCCTGCACATAAGAGCTGATGTTATCCAGGACTGGATAATAGACAGCAGACACTGACAACTCAGCATGTTTTTGTGTAAGTCCAAGAACATTTTCCCTGTCAGCAAAATTTTTGATGTGTACCATAACACCTGCTTTGTTTAGCTTCTGGTTTCATGAGAGGAAAATGAATCTCTTGTTATTTTTCACTCTGTGTTCTAATGCCAGGTTTTCTGCTTTTCAGCACCCGTCTTCTCCAGCAAAGACTCATTTCCTCCCAGCTGCTAACCAGACATAAACCTGATGTTGTGTTTCCTTTGGTTTATAAAGCTAAAGCAAACTCACCATTAGCCTAGCATTATGACTGGAAACAAGGCTTTATACCTACCCTGCCATTAATAATACTAAAAAAAAAGCTCGCTAAAACTCACCAGAGAGCCAGTCTCCAGAGTTATGTCCCTACAGGCAATATATTTTTTGCCAGTGTCTAGAGATAGACTGTACAGAAGATTAACATAGTTTCATGGTCTAAAAAAAGGAAGCTGTCAAAGTGCCTTAAACTTGTATTGTTTCTAATGGCCAGCAGGGGGCAACTCCATAGAGGTGCATGGGAAAACTCTTACTCTGTGACCTCTGTAAATGCTTTCCTGATGACTCGCTAGTTTTAAATCATACTGGATAAAACATGAAGTCCATTTTGTAAATTCTGACCATTATTAGAGTCGGAAAGGAGGATTTGAAATATGATCAACGTGCGTTTTGCAATTTCGTTGTTTCAAAACACCACGATGTCGAAAGCAGAAACACTCAGGTCAACACATCATCACTAACCAATGGGTGGTGGTAGCTGCGTCCATCTTTAATACTGTCTATGGTCTAGAGACTGGTCAGCAACTCCCTGGCAACCACTGGTCACTAGGGAAAAATGTGTATTCCCCACCATCTCTCTCAGAGATGGTGAGTGTTCTGTTGCTGTTGCTAGGTGAAATTGTTCACAAAGAGGGTGCTGCACTAAAAACCCCCTTGTGATTGATTTGGTCTCTAGCAGATTGCTGCCGTCACCTTTAGTTTGCTCAGAAGAATCTGACTTGTCTGCAAACACCCACCATTAACTTGCAGAGTGGTAGTGAAACTGTGAAAAGTGAGACAAAAAACGGAAACAGAGTGAATCAAAGTAAAAGCTGTTTTGAAACATGTTGGTTATAGAGTTTCAGGGTTTGCAGACAAGTCAGTTTCTTCCACAGTAATCTACTAGTGACCAAAGCAATCACAAGGAGGTTTTCCATGCAGCCTGTATACCTCTTTGCAACCAATCTCACCCAGCAACTGCCAGCAATGTCCAGCAACCACTTCCCAACCAGTCAGGAATTACGCATTTTTCCCTAGTGACTGGTGGTTGCCGGGGGGTGGTGTCACTGACTGGTGTGACTGAGGCCTTAACTTACTATTTTAGCATTTGCAAATTTGCTGATTAGCACTGAAGACAAATACTTACTGCCTACTGGACAAATAAAAATGATTTAAGCTATATGATCAACTGGCGAACTGGTGCAGCCAGAGTGTTATCGTTTAAAAAGACTTGATATTTATAAGGTAATACATAAGTAGACTCTGTCTACAGGATTTAAAAATCAACGATTTAAGACTCCATATTATCACTGAGATCTGAAACATAAGGTACTACTAGTTAGAAGTACTTTTAGTCATTAGTATTTAGCCATGCTAACGGCATGCACACATTTCATTTTTTCATCTTTTTATTAAAATATTGCTACAACTGTCAGATAAATTACCTTAAAATTTGGTTCAGACCATTAAGCCCCAGTCTGATTTTCACTACCTTGTTATCTACACAATCAAGCCTAATTTTATCAGCTAATATTTATGTAAATATTTATTTAGATTTATGTAAGAAATCTAGATCTGGGTATGTTTTTATTTAAATTATTATTTACCTATTTCATTATACAGTTTTAAACTTTGAAACATTATTAATAAGACATTAAAAATATTTTATCAATTTATTTAAAGCATAGGAAAAAAGGGATTAAGTAAGCCTACAACTGATGATCAAATCTCAATGCAATTTTATAACTGCAATAAATACACATGTAAGCTGTTAAATACCCCCTCTCTCCAGTATGTTGATGGTTGAACACATCCTTGTGAAGACCCTGGTAGACAAATATTAAAAATGACAGGGATTGGACTGGTATATGAACTAACAGTGGAGGTTTCCAACAATGATGGCAGTAAAAGAACAGCCTGATTAATCCTGGCTCCTTCTGACACATGCAATTCAAAGCCCGGGTTAGGGTTAGGTTGAGAACAGCACCAGATGGACCTGTTATAGGAGCATTACAGCTGGAACATCTGGCTGCCTCATTACAGGGCAACTACATGCTCTGAAAACCACACAGTCTGATGTTTTCTGTAATCCCCATCTTGTACTGCTGCCACGTCACGTTTCAGCAAACCTGAGCTGAACTCTTCAACTGGGCTGAGCAACAATAAACTGTCCATTAGGCCAGCAATGTTAGCACTAAGGGAGTAGGCACTCCACAGTGATATAATATAATGCTGGGTGTAATGGGCAGGCCATGTCTAAGGTCTGCCGCAACTCAATATAATGTGACAAAATGTGGAGAGCGACCGAGATTCCTCCTTTTTAGCCATTAGTTCTGCAGGTTTTCTACCATTCAGGTCTGTGGTCAGTGTGAGAAACACCCAGTAAAATTCATGGGGGTCCCATATGTTTGCAAGGATTCCCTCATTAATAATTAAAAACATGCAACATGGTAGAGGCTTCTTTGGCACACTTGTCGGCTTCTCCAAATGTTTCTAATTTGCAACATTAACAACAGAGGTTTTTTTTTTTTTTTTTAAAGAAAAAAAGGCATAATTTTATACTTCTGCAAATTTCCAGACCCGTTTTTTTTTTGTGTTAAGAATATTGTTCAAATTAGCTTGTTTAGTGGATTTTTCATCTGCTGCTTTTAATACAGACAGCAGATAGCTGGAGAACATACCACTCTAGAGCTCTAAAAATCATGGTTGGTGCTCTAAACCCCACAAAATATTTCAATTTCCATTGGCACAACTGTAACTGACATTTTGCATAAGCAGTGTCCAAAATAACAGACCAGCAGTTCAAGCTTTTGTCGCCACTTAAGGCTCAAAGCAAATTTTACCACGTTATATCCTGCTGGATTATTCCTTAATAATAAAATAATTTAATAGTAGATTTCAATTTTATATTAATAATCTAAATCTGCAAAATAATTAGAAACTTTTACCCCAAATCCGTGACTCTCAGTTTGATGGCTGATGTCACCCTGAAGACATACATGCAGTGGACTGCAAGGTATGGGAACAGTTAACATACCCCTTTTATTTTTTCCTGTTTTATTTGATTGTTTATCATCACTACTAGAACTATTATCATCATCATCATCATCATTATTATTATTATTATTATTATTATTATGTGTTTTTTGTTTTTTATTTATCAGCCCTTTGTTGTTTTGCTAACTATGTAGTAGGACTGTCGTGGGCGGGGGGAGATTTGTTCATTATTTTGTGTGTGTGTGTAAAACCAAAGTTTTAAAATAAATACAAACTCAGCCCTGCTGCAGGTATTACTGCCAGAAACAGAGAGGTGGACGGCTATGTAAATGAGTGGATGGCAGCAGGTTAAAAGATTGCCTTCCTTCACATTTAAACTATCCAAACAGGCAGTTCTGATAGTTTATATTTTAATGTAAACATTAAGTTGACTTTTTAATGTGAAAATACTACCTGTAAGAACCAAACAATCAGCCAGATGGCCAGTGAACTTGCCCGACATACTTTTTTACTGTGCCCCGAGCCATCAGTAACATTGAATATGGGCTTCTTTATGAATTGTATGTTGGATTTAGTGCATTTAGTGCATCTGCAACCAAGGTCACTGGTATCCATACCAGTCGAAAAATATAAAATAACTTAACCATCCCTATTGCTGGTGGTATTTAGGGGTCTACTGTCAAAAGCTCACTTTACTATTACCATGTACATAAAGGAAAATCTTTTTACAGAATAGTGCGGTACCCAAACAAAAGTCTTTCAGAAAACTCTACAATACAGATTTCTAATTTAAGAGGTTCAGAGCATGTTTTGGATTTAATGCAACTTTTAAGCAAAACCACAAACTTTACCAAACCTTAGCTAAAGGTTGTGAGGGACTAAATATAAGCATTAAAAAAAAGTTTCATATTATACTGTAAGACTGGATAATTTAGCTAAAAAAAAAACATGTTGCTAGTGAACTTTCAGTATCAGCATATTGACAGCTTGACAAATATGTCACTGAACGCAGCGACCTCATTATGTTTGCTTTTCTAAAAAAAAACAGTTTGTGCCCCTTAGCTTTATAAAGCTGGAATGGCTTCTTTAAGGTACTGTATGTCACAATAGGTCTTTTGCCTTCGGGTGTGCTCAGGGCTGACTTTCTGTTTCATTTTTATTGAACACGTTTTTAAAAAAGCAGTCGAAACTTGGCCTGGTTTCTGTTTACTGCTTATAGAGCAAGAAAAACAAAGCAAGTACCAACAGCGTGGACTGTAAAGGCTGAAAAGGTTATAGAAAGCTTACTTATTTCTCCAATATTGTTTTATAGCAATTAAACAAGTAAACTTTATTTCTGAAAAATTAAAACTGCTTTATAGAAGGAAGAAAAGGAAAGGCAACAGTATAAACAGATATAAAGTCAAGAGAATGTAACCCACTTAATCCACATAAATGTTAAGATATTTTGCTCTTTAAGGGCATTTTCACACCATTTTAAACTTGTAGCTTTTCCCCACAGTTTGGTTTCTTTTCATACAGAGAAAAACAAAATGAAAGTTCAGTCCGCTTCTTGGCCAAATGTTGCAGGAGCTACAAAAGTAGACGTAGAAAAAAGGAACTGTGTTCTGGAATAGTGGCTAACATGGAGACTCCTAACATTCACAGTTATCTGGGCAGTTTTATTCATTTTACAGCTAGTAGCTACAGTTTGTGTACTCAAAACGCAAAGATTACCTGGCTAGGGGAAGGGGTTTAGCTCTAATTTTCAGCATATACCTGACAGTTGGTCAGACTGAAGACAGATCAAGGTCTCGGTGTGCACCAAGGAGGATAATGAACCAGAGTTCCCTTTAAACAGACCAAACAGTACAGGTGTGAAAACACTCAAAAAGAAGAGTTGGTAGTGACAATATGCTTGTTAAGTAATGAGGTATCAACAGATTCAACCATCTCCTACATTGGCTGTCGTCTTTTTAACGCGCTTCAGAGACAAAAGTCCTCCAAAAACGATTCATTTGTTATTCTGGTCCTCTCCAGTTTTTTATTAGCACTATTTATGTGCTGAACTTTTAACAGTTCACAGTGTACACTACAGCCCATGGGCTCATGGTGACGCTTCAGAGAAGAATCACTCCCTAAGATTTCAGTGTGAACACTAATAGCCCTTTTCCACTAGTACCTACTCGGCTCGGCTCGACTCGGCACGGTTTGAGGGGTTTTCCATTAGGTGGTAGTACCTCGTACCAGGTACTTTTTTAGTACCTGCTTGGCCGGGGTTCCAAGCAATCCGAGGCGATCCCAAAATGTGACATCAACGGACTGCATGTCACTGATTGGCCAGGGAGGGACGTCACTGGATGAGTCATAGCAACTCTTTCACAATTCAAACCCGCCATTTTTGAAACCTGGCAAAGAGGGAAATGGCTACACACAAACAACACCGTGTTTCATCTCGCCGCCCGCAGCCTTCTCTGGCTCTCTTCTTTTACCCTGAGTCTGACAAAAAGCCAACGACCGATGTCCTCCATTGTCGTGTGTTTGTGTCGCATATATAAATGAAGTCACGCGACTTTCGGGACGCATTGCTATAACGACCCACCCACACTGATGTGGTACTAAATTGTAATGGAAAACGACCGAAACCGAGTCGAGTCACGCTGAGTCAATCCGAGTAGGTACTAGTGGAAAAGAGGCATAAGGTGAGGATCAGGACTTTTTCATAGCAAGTAATCTAAACCACGCAACAGCATATTAATGACTAACATCATGCCATCTCTGATGTTCTCTTGGCTGAAGCGTTGCTTGTTTCCAGTGTCTCCCCATCGGGGACCACTAACATTGACTTTTATTGAAAACAATTTAACCCTCATCCTACATCTTCCCTGTGATAATGTGCTTATAAGCCTAAAAGTAGCTCTTTTTATTAGGAATCCCAACTTCAACAATGCTGGTATTTAGTTTTCTGTTATTGTCGACATCCAAAGTTGCTTTTCTTTTTTTCTTGTTCCTTTATACATACTTGAGTCAGAACATCTTGTAGTATTATCTTTATGTGTCAACTGGTTTGCTAAGGCTTTGGTCACGCAGGTCTAGACTGACCACCTGACACCCTCTGGTCGCCAGGGAAAAAAGCGTATTCCCCTGGTTGGTGATTGGTTGCTGGAGGTTGATGGCAGTCCCTGGGTGAAATTGGTCACAAATTGGGTGCTGTACCAGAAACCTTGTTGTGATTGCTTTGATCACTAGCAGATTGCCTTATTCCCCTACAGTTTGCATGGAAGAAATAGATTTGTCTGCAAAAATTCACCAAACACCTGCTTAAAGGTTATGAAACTATGAGGAGTGCAGTGCAAACCGGAAACCGAGACTGTTCCCTTTCAAAGTAAAAGTTGGGCCTTATCGCTGAAAATAACACATTTCAAAAAGTCCAACTTTTACTTTGGCGAGTGTTTCCAGACAAGTCGGTGCTTTCTATACAAACGACTGGCAACCGCGGTAACCTGCTAGCGACCAAAGCAAACGCAAGCAGGTTTTCAGTGTTTGTAGGCTGGAGTGGTTTCTGGGCCTGTGTGACTTAATGCTAAGTTCTAAAGCTGCTAAACCTTGTTCATGGATGTCTGGATGTTAAACTTTATTGTAACAGCTGGGAGAACAGCCACACTGATGATGTTATTGGAGCTGAAAGAATTTGGACCATTTTAACTCTGTGGTGCCTAAGTGTTTGTTTGCTTTGGGGAATTGAAGAAGCATTTAAACCTGGAAATGTCAGACTAACAAGTGGGTAAGAAGTGTCTTACCTTATCTAGTTTTGCCTCAATCTCCACCACCTCTGTTTCCACCTCATCAATGTTCGCCCTGAAAAATTAGAGCAGGAAAATCCATTATTACATGTGTGGTAATGTATAACAAATGGAATGATTTTATCTCAGTGACAAACAGTTGATCTGCAATATGCTTGTTATTCCCCACATTCTCAGAAATTCCATAAACATGTGAGTGACAGATGAGAAGAGTTTTGCGGAGCCACAGCCAGGCAAGACTCTGGGTGTGCTTTAAGTGAGCGAGACGCCATCCTGGGAGCAGTTCAGCTCTGTCAAAACAAAGTGACAGACGTGGTCTCTCCACAGCGAGGGGAACATAGTCGTCTGGCTCATCACACAACCCCCAGTCCACCTACTCGCTGTCAACACTAAAACCGCACCCAACCGCATCTGGAGCTCCCCTCTCCACCCTTGAGAGAGGTGTGATTTACAGCCAGAGGCAGCCTGACGTAGCCCCTGCAAACACCACTCCCAGGCTCCTCCACATGCTGAGGTGATGTCAGAGTATGTGGACTGTGAGCTGATCTATGTTCACCGCCCTGATGTATCAATTTACATGTGCTGCTCGTCCATTATGTGCTTCCTGCTGCACAGCGGGAGCTGGTGGTTTAAAGATGATCTATAGCCAGCTTCTTCATACAGTCACAACCCATCTTCCCATTTTTAGTCTCAACCCCAGGGATGGAAATGTTGGTCAGTTGGTCAGCCTTGATCTCCAGTCCCAGGCAACACAAATATCTCTATCTAGCAGCTGTACAGTTATCTATAAGGCCCAGAGCAGAAATTGTAAAAACTTGGCTTTGCTGCCAAATACCAACAGAACTAATTACACCCTGTTTCTGTGTTTGCAGGTGATTGAGCACAGCTGATTTGTCCTGTTTGTGATTTCAGGGCTGGGAGAACTGGCTCATCCAGTGCTAGTGGGTCTTATAGCCTCTCTTGTTGAACTCTTATATCGACTATTGGTTTCTTTTTTGTTTTTGTTTAATGATAAGGACATGTTGGATGCCTGGCTGTTCAGTTTGACCACCTTTGCAATTAGTCAAATTTTATTTCCAGTTGTGTGACCCTTTTCTATACAGATGTGCATTTTTGCCCCTCCCTAAAAGCTTTAGTGCACTTTGAGCCAAAATGACAAAAAGCAAATCCTCTTTTGGCTCTATCTAAGGTTTTTGTAGGTAAACCTGTGATTGGATTATTATCAGTTAACATCTATTATTATTTATTAGACTAAACTAGAATTAGAGTAGGTTAGATTAAATCAGGCTCTTGGGCATCTGAGACAAAAGAGTCGATGTAGCAGGGTACATGTAAAAATCAAACTACCATTAGCATCAATCACACCAAAGCACAAGAAGACTGGCAGATGCCATCTTAAGTTGTAAACACAAGACTATTTCCCATCATCAGCAACAGCAAAACCAGGCTGTCAGCACAGCTGTACACTTTAAGGTTAAAGTTACGGCAGAAAAGAACCTGATGACCACATCAGAAATCAGATGATCAGAAATCAGTTTTGAAAAGCCACACATTTAGAGAGACAAGAGACTAATTATACTGTTAAAATAAAGGAATAGCTGCACATTTTCAGACAGTCTCTCCAGGAGAACACAAACAAGTTTCAACACAGGTGTTGTTTACAGGAAAAGTGAGAGACATTTTTGTATAACAAGGTCGAGAGAGAGGTTAGGAGGCGTCACAGTGCTTCCTAATCTGAAGTCAGAAAAGAGTGGGAAAGAAAGATGTTTGACCATCCACACTTTTTTCACACACGACTCATTTTTTAAAAATTTTATATCAATGTTGTATTAAGACTCGCACAGCATCGGCCGTGGCTGGCAGAATACACATCTCCAACTCATTTCTTCCTATCTGGCCTTGGGTGAGTTAGTCTGCTTGGACGAGCTCAGGGGATGGAGGATGGCACATGTTCTCCAACCCCCACAGCTTCTCCTCTCACCATTTCCTTTAATATGGAGCTGAGAGGATGGAGGGAGAAATACTCCAGAGAGGAAATGTCTGTCAAAAGCTCTAACTCGTGCAGAATGGAAACATGCATTACCTAAATAATCAATATCATATTATTCCACATGTGGACACGTGCTGTTATAACCTCAGCTGATCTCCTGGTGAACGGCTCTGAGCCCAACCACGCCCAGGGATTATCTGCCAGTGAGCAAAACAGTTTTCACTGCTGATGTCATTTTTTAAAACTGCTCTTTTTTAATGTGATAGTGCAAAGCTTAGTAGGCTCTCGCTTTTCAAAAGGCTAGTTCTCCTCGTGTATTTATGGCTCCAGCAGTTGGTTACACTGATTTCAATGTTTTATTTGCAAATGTCTACAGAGGTTTTCAAAAGATTTTGGTGTTTTTATAATAATAAACTACTTATGAATTATTAAGGTTAAATTAATTAATGGTTAAAAAGAGATTTAAAAACATTTATTTTTCAGATGCCTAACATTTATATTCATCCATTTATTGTAGGATTTTGCAGGACAGAACTGGTGCATAAAAATATGCCAAATATATCAAATATGCCCTTTGGATGCACTATAGATCATAAAGGTGCAAAAGGTTTTTTTTGCTAGGGGCTGGAAGGACCAATGTGCCTGATTTAAAACATAACAGATGTTGAAGTGTCTGAGGCCATGGTCCCTCTGAGTGCGAGATGACTTGTTGCCCTAAAAGTTCACTTATCTCGGGGTCGTTGGTAAGGTGGATTGTGAGATGTACTGTAATGTGGGAGATGTACCAGACCGCTGAGGTAAAACGAGAGATAAACCTGAAGGAAAAGCTTTTGATTTACTAGTCCATCTATGTTCTAACCCTCACCTGTGGTCATGAGCTCTCAGGAGTAACCAAATCAATGAGGCTGCGAATGAGTCGCTCCTCCTTTGTGTCTAAAGGAATCATTTTGGCTGTGAATGCTTCAGTATTCACCAGGAGAAACTGGAAAACGCTAATGGGGAAAAGGACACTGGAAATACTATTCTTAGCCTGCTGCCACCACAACCCAAATTTGAATAAAATGAAAATATTACAGTGGTTACAACAGATATCAAAGGTCGACCACCAGGTTTAGGCCCACTCTTCAAACCAGTGTATATTGCATTATGAATTTATCTGCAGCTCATAATTTAAATTCATAAATTAAATGATTAGAGGATAAAATGCAGAAAAATACTGGGGAAAATGTCTACCACAAAATTCCAAAGGTGTGATGGGATATCAAGATATGAACTTTTCAATGAAATAAACCAAAGAAAGGCAGAAAATCAACATCAGGCAGAGTTTCCACTAGGAAGATTGTTAGACCCAGCGGATGCTGCAACTCAAAGGGTGGGAAGATTTACTTAAGCTCCATTTTAGCTCTTTCCCTCTGTTGACGAAATATAAGGTGAGTTCAGGATCAAAAAATAGGTCAGAATTTTCAAAATAACATGTAATTTTTAAATCACATTGCTTTGTTTCACTAGTTCTATTTCTGCAGTTTCAAACTAAATGTCAAAACTTAAAATTAAAAGTTTAAAATACCTTCTGCAGGGTAACCTGGAGTACCTTGATGCTTTCCACACTTTGGCAATCACTGGATTAGCCAAGGTAATGGTTCTAGGTTTTGTCTAATAAATAAAAATCTGTGATGTTTAGGCTTGACGGGGAGTCAACTTAGGCCAGGCGGGCTGAGGGGCTTTCAAAACACTGGCAGAAACCCTGATCATGGAATATTAAAAACCTCAGAATGTTTGGCATGATAATAAATGACTGAAACCAACCAAGTGTTTCAGTTCCAGTTTGTTGGGCAAAGTGGAAAAATCCTCCCAAAACATCATGTACACAAACATAAAAGATGCCACAAACATTAAACCTCAGTTACTCTGGTCTTAAAACACCATAATGTGAACAATATGCATCTTGCAGTGATGGACGGGTTTCAGCTACAGCCTGGTGACAGCCCAGCTAGCTGTCCCAGATGTGCAGACTCTGGCTCACAGGACAGCTGCCCCCCTCCAGGCTGTACCCCCCCCGACCCACTCCCCCCTTTTTTTCTCACTGCACACTTCTCCTATAATACATGCACATGGAGCCCTGGGCCCGTAGCCACGGCAACCATCTCCTAAGTGGGCCGCAGAAGTCACTGATGTGCTTGTGAGTTGACCCTCATTCACACCAAAAGGAGCAGGGAAGCCAAATAGACCATAATACGACTCACGACATGGCTGCAGCGACAAGAAACGACCTCCATTAAAACCCCATCAGGAGCCCGTTAAACATCATTACATCCACATGTGGTTCACACAGACGCCACCGATCATCTCACATAAACACGGTGGTCCTTAATGGCTGATTAGAACCCGACAGCAACACCCACAGTACATTTAAAACACCCAGTCAGGATCATTTATCCGACATGAAGCCGTGTAGTTAAGCTGCAGTGTTAAAACACAATAAACACAGAGACTGTGCTGAGCAAGCCACAGCTCTGGTGGTTTCTGGCTGGTGGCATGCTGACTGGGCATCCAGGGGAGAGGCTAAGGTGCTGTTTACTGGCCCAAAGTCACAGAACACCTCTGTTTCTTGTTAATTCAAGAGCCACTGCACGTCTTAACCGGTTCCACGTGATACTAAGCTGAGGTCTTTTGAAATGCTTGAAGGTAAATAAACATTATGTCCATGCTGGCCAGCTGGTTTGTGGTTTAAAGTATCTTCTCAGGGAAAATGTCTTAATTTCAGTAAGCAGTGGTGGTTACTTTTGTGTCCACCTGGTGAATTTAGGCCTGTCTTTGGTTTGTGAGGGGAATATGTCAGTTCAGCTGGTCTCTAACTGTCTAAGTCGTGCACTGAGGGTATTTGGAGCTTTTATCTCAAAAACAGCTGCTGCAGCAGAAAATGACACCTTGAGAGCAGAGACCGTGAACCAAAACAGGAAAGCAATGAGCTGAAATGCTAATGAAAGAGCTGCAGATTAAGGCGATAACTCTCTTTACTACAACTTCTCTTTCTAATCATACTCCACTGAAAACATTACATAAGTGAAATTACACATTTGTTGGAAGTAAGTGAAAAGGGTTAGAAAACATTAGACCTAATTCACTACTGTAAAAAAAAAGAAGTGTTCTCAATTTGTGCACAAAATAAACTGTCAGTTTAGTAACATATAGATCAGAATCATTCTAGACCTCAGGTGTCAAACATGTGGCTGGGGGACCAGAACCAGCCTACCAGAAGGTCCAGTTCAGCCCACTGAAAATTACAGGGAAGTCATTAATCACGCAGGATTCACAAGGATGTGTGAATCCCTCAACAAAGGCAAAATGGTCACACATGAACTGAGCAAAACAACACAAAACACAAACACTACCCAAATGCCTGTTTTAAAAGATGAGTTTTAGGCTGCTTTTTAAAGGATGCCACAGAGTCAAGTGTGCAAAGAGAGAGTGGTAAGCTGCTCCATAGTTTTGGAGCTAAGGTTTGGAAGTCACAATCCACTTTAGTTACACGGAATCACAGGAAGGCCCCTATCTGAGGACCTGAGAATCCGGCTTGGAGAACAGGGGTGGAGCAGTTTGATAATGTAGGTGGGGGCCACACCCTGCAAGACCAAACAAGAAAGAACCAGGACTTTAAACTGAAATCTAAACCTTACAGGAAACCAGTGCAAAAGCTTTAAAAGTAGGTTGATATGTAAAGATTTAAGATTTATTGAAGCTCGGCAAGTTTGTCTTATGATGACTGTCATAGCAACAATAACCAATCACACCAGCAAAGACACTCACCCAAACAACAGGAACGCCTGCCATCAACCATTGAACCAGCATCCGTGGGAATCCCGACTTACTGTTACAGGCCTGAACAGCCAAGGATTTAGACTGCCAAAGCCTACACTTCTGACGGCCACCTACTCCACAAATCACCAGACCCCGAGAGCTCCTCTCACTGGTGGTGGGCCCACAGGAGGATGGCCCCATGTGGCTCATTTGGGCTGAGCCCAGCCAGCCACCAGGTGCCCACATACGTACCCCTCTCCAAGTCCTGGCTCCAAAGATGGGCCTTGGTGTCGCTGATCCGGGTGAGGTTTCTGCATCCCTCTGATCGCAGTTAGTCTGGCCCCTTACCCAGAACTAATTTGCCCCTCGTAGAGTCTACCAGGTGCAAGTGGCCCCTTACTTCAGAGCTCCTGACATCACCCAGGGATGCAAGCACCTCCACTGTAATGAGGTGGCGATTCATGGAGTGGACACCTCCCAGGTGAGGTGTTTCATGCAAACCCAGGATGCCAAAGAGAGATTTTGTCTCTCAGCTGTGGAACAGACCCAGCGTGATCTTTGAGTGATCTTCAGCAATCAACACACTGCTGTGTGTGAAGCTGAGTGTGATTCAGCTGGGCATAGATGCTCCAGAGGGTTAGGGGTTAGGGTTAGGGTGTTTTGGAGGAAGACACTGAGGCAGAGCCGCCTGGTGGTCTGGACGGACAGCAAGCAGGTGGGATGCTGAAGAGAAAGTTAACACTGGGTGCAGGTAGTGACCCCTAAAATACAACCAGACCCAAAAGCACCTTCCAGCTGGGGTAAAACCTGTGGCTAAACCTCCAGACAGCGCCCCACTGGGAGAGCGAATTAGCCACTGAGTGATAAAGCAGTGTCAGCACACAGCTGTGCAACAGACCCAGCATGATCTTTGAGTGATCCTCAGCAATCAGCACACTCTTCAGCATCTCCACATCATCATTCAAACCCTACTGAAGTGTGGAGGGAAAGATGGGGTTGGATGGAGGAGGGGAAACGAGGGACTGAAGATGGCGCAGCCCTGTCTGTACGTTTGTCTGAAGGCTCAGTGACAGAGCAGTTTCCTGTCTGGAGAAACTGCATTTTGTCATAGTATTGATTACTTTAGTGCCCTAATTGAGGCTGGGCTGCAGGGCTGAATGGCTGATTATTGGAGGAGGGGGTTGAGCATACCCCCTTCAGCTACAGCTCAGATTATTTTTAGCTGCATGGCTCCTAATGCCTACTGCCCTGCCCCCCTCTCACTCTTCCAGACTACTCACTGCGTGAGCTAAAGCAAGATCATGAAGGCACCCCTGGCTATGCCATGCTGACCATTAAAAATAAATCTACACAGTCCATTTTCAGAGCAAAAATAACTTCCCCTAAGAGAAGACTGGCATGACTGTCAAGCTGTGGATTTCTCCCAATGCTGGAGCACTGAGTGTCCTGCACTGCAGCCTTTCTAAAAAAACAGTGTTATTTCCAATTCCAAGGACTGCTTTATCTAACTTAATACATTAGTTGGAGAAGTCAACTGTGTAGATTTTTCTTCTCAATTTAAGGTTGGACCTACTATATGCTACCAAGGTTTAGGCTGACTAGGCAACTCTATCCTGTCCTGTTTGATCTATCCTAGCTGTCTGCTAGATGCACCTCTGTTAATTTGAGTAACTGAACTGGACCTCTCAAGCATGTTTGTGTTATTATCCTCTTAATACTATTAGCTGACAACCTATGATTCAGAGAACAGGTGAGAAGCCCAGTATTTTGGGAGTTTAGAGCCACTGCTACACGGCATCAAAAGGAGCAACTTGAGGTCTTCTAGAGGAAATGTTTCAGCTATGCCCAACCAGGAAGAGATACCCAGGGCAGACCCAGGACATGCTGGAGAGATCGTCTCTTGGCTGGCTGGCTGGGGAACATTTCAATGCTTCTGGAAGGGCTGGAGGAGGTGGCCAGGGAGGTTTGGGCATCTCTGCCTTGACTGCTGTACCTACAACCAGGACCCAGATAAGTAGTAGAAAATGAATGGATGGATGGATAAATGGACAAATAATATACGTTGCAGCTTGGTAAGTTGTGCTAACAGCTAGTCCAATAAGACTCCAAATTTCTTGGTGAGTCAGTTTCTAGTATTTCATTTGTATTTTAGCTCTATTTAGCAGGTATCCGAGACTGTGCAATGCACCAATACATTCCTTTCTAACCAAGCTGATAACTTAACAATCCCACCATATGGTCCAGCAAAACAAAATAGTATTCACAACAGGTAGCACCGTATGTTTGATTTGGCAGATGTTTTACACCGGATGCCCTTCCTTACGCAGCCCCAAAAGGATTTGTGTCTCCTCCTGGGATTGAACCAGGGATCTTTTATTTGTTTGGCAAATGTGTAAACCACTACACTATAGAGCCACTGAAACAGGAGGGTGACAGCCATATTACCAAAAGTCAAAACTTTAAAATGGAAGTCCACAAAGTAATCAGTGATGTCATGCTGGTTACACCTATCCTTTATTTATTTACAATCAATGAACTGTTTGACAATATAGTCATTACATTTGCATGACGCCAGGCAAAGTTTTGTCTGAACATTCTCTCCTCATCATGAATCATCATGCTGGAAGAATACTACCTTTATTCCTGTGACACGTTATTTGAGTTGGGTAGAAACATTAAAAAGTCAGCCAGAGACTGTTTTTTCTCTGCAAGAAACTGTTTAGCCACCAAAAAACCTATTTGTCTACCATTTTAAAACCTACAAATAATTCACCATTATTACTGTAAACTGCCATGTGAGACATAAAGCTTAGCAGGAGTGGTAGTAGCCAATGAGGGAGTCAGGGCAAGCAAGCAATCTACAGCTACAGCCAATGATGCAAACCTAGACACTGTGACCTCCAGAGAGATCTTTGTATTCATACAGTTGGTGTCACATTTACTTCATCATCCAAATAAGACTTACTCTCCTCTATAGTCGGCAGTAACCCAATCCTAATTCATTTAAGATGCAGAGGGACTTCAGATGTTTGCAGTAATAGCCTTCCCAACATGTGTTTAAAGCCCTGACTATTGTTTCATAAGCCCTGCCTTTATTTTCCACTTGAAAGCTTAGATCTGTCGCTCCTACTTAAACTGACCAGCTTTCTGTTCTCCGAGAGCTCAGCTCACATTTCTGCACCAGACTGTGCCGACTGCATCGCCGCATTAAAGCCCCAAACCCTCTTCAGGAACACACATCTGCGCTAATGGCTTCACAAGAGTGACATGTCTGCTTCAGCGATAATGACTCATTTATGCTTCGATTACGCCATCGCTGAAAGCAGAGATTTAGTTCCATGTACTGGATGTGTGGTATCTATCACTGGGTTAAAATGGATGTCTCCAGATAGGAGCAATTTCAGGTCATACTCTGCAAGTGAAGGTTAGTGCTCACCCCCACCACCAGATATTTGTTTGTAGCCAAAGAGCTGAGTGGCAACCACTTACCAAGTCAACATTCATTCACTCTGGCAGATAGACTACCCACCCAGCCCACCCACTCATTCAGGGGGTTAAATACAAAGACCACCAAATGATTTCCTCTCAGTGGCCTTGAGTCTCTGATCTCTGCCTCTGTACATAAACTCTCTGGTGTGAGTTCATGAGAGAACAGGACCCTTAAAGTGCAATTATTCAATAAAATCAGTCTACACAAAGTAATCACTGATGATCACTTGATGAATTGAAATTAAAAAAAAAAAAAAAAATCCCAAATGTTTGTTGCAGAAGTACATCTTCAGTATTAGATGGACAGTTCACAAGAGAGGTGAAGAAGTGAGAGCAGGCAGGGTGGAGTGGGTGGAAACAAGTGACACAAGGATAGCAGCAAGAGTGAAAGGGAAGGTTTACAAGATGGTAGTGAGACCTGCTATGATGTATGGTTTGGAGACAGTGGTACAGAAGGTGGAGCCAAAGGTGGCAGAGTTGAAGATGTTAAGATTCTCATTGGGAGTGACCAGAATGGACAAGATTAGGAATGAGTGCATCAGAGGGAAAGCTCAGGTTGAGCGGTTTGTAAAGAAAGTTAAAGAGGCAAGGCTGAGATGGTTTGGACATGTGTAGAGGAGGGATAGTGGATATATTGGACAACGCATGTTGAAGATGGAGCTGCTAGGCCACAGAGAAGATTCATGGATATAGTGAACGAGGACATGCAAAGGGTTGGTGTGACAGAGGAGGATGCCATGGACAGGGTGAGTTGGAGGTAGATGTTCCACTGTGGCGACCCTTAAAGGGAGCAGCCAAAAGCAGAAGAATAGCTACAGGAATTTAATAAACTCAGAGGGAAGACTCCTACAAACAGCTGGTAGCAGCAACAAACCCCTCCTGTTAGAAACATCTTGGATTTGACCAAACACTAAGCTACAGATCTTCCATAGGTATTTAGTCTCTATTAAAAGTGGGATGGCTGCCAATTTCCTCCAACTTAATGAAGAAAAAACAAAAATACTTGTTTGTTCCCCCCAACAACTTTGTGCCTAAGGTAATGGAAACTCTAGATCCCCTTGCCACTTTTGCTAAATCTTCTATCAGGAACCTTGGAGTAACTTTTGACTTAGTTTTCACTTTGGATGCTTACGTTAAATCTCTAGTTCGCTCTTGCATTTATCACTTAAGAAATATTGCCAAGTTGAGCTCCATTGTGTCACGCTCTGAATTGGAAATTGTTATTCATGCCTTTATTTCATCACATCTGGATTATTGTAATTCACTGTTCACTTGTCTTTACAAAGCATCATTGGAACGTCTGCAGGTTGTTCAGAACGCTGCTGTAAGTCTTCTAAGTCCTCTAAGACTTCAGTTGCACTGGCTACCCATTAACTTCAGAGTCTGTTTTAGAATTCTGGTTTTGACTTTTAGACCCCTGCATGGACAAGGACCAGCATACATCAGTGAACTTTTACATTTATCCCCAGCAGGTCTCTAAGGTCGCGTGTTTAAGGCCTGATGGCTGTGCACCATCAAGGCTAAGAACTAAAGGAGACAGCTTTTACAACAGTGGCCCCCAGACTCTGGAACTCTCTTCTACTAAGCCTGAGATCTTTGGACTCAGTGATCTCTTATAAAAACAGCTAAAAACAAATCTTTTTAAACGTACCTTTGGGTAACTTTTTGTCTTTATGTTTTTAGCATTTTGTTGTGAAGCACTTTGTGATACTTATCTTGAAAGATGCTATATAAATAAAAATTTACTTACTTTTTTACTTTACTGTGTTTTTATGTTCGTGAGAAAGATGTCTGGGGAAAGAGGATGTCTATGCTTAGAGACAAGATTGCTAGTCAGCCAGACTAATAGTTAAGAGTGTTATTCAGAAGGAAGCTTTCATAACAAGTATGAAGCTGTCCTGTCTCTGTGGGTAAGCGGTTGGATCAGTGCATCCCTAGATTCAGTCCATGTTTGTTGATTATATTGACTTTCATTCCTTGAAATCTTTGTTTCTAATGTTCATGGGTCTAAGCTGCCAAAAAAAGATGGTGACAGCAATGAGTGTGAGACTTAAAAATGTTAATATTTCTTTAATTAGGATGACCAGAATAATTGGTAGATATTGTTTTATGCAGATAATATTTGTGTTTAGTGAGTATGAGCTACAACTTTGGTGCTCTTCATTAAAGTTTATTTTTTGTTTTATTCTATTATGTCACTGCTGTAAAAGCCAAATTCCTCTGCAGGTATCACATCACATATCACAGAGTTTTGGTCCAGGGGACACCTGAGCTAACAGATCCAGCTGGATAAGCTTCAGGATGCTGGTTATCTGGGATCACTGAGGCTCAATGAAACCCAAAGGGAGGCAGACTGAGTTAAAGTTGCTCTGTGAGTGTCAGAGCCTCTCAGATGATCATCTATCATCCATTCCTCCCTCATGACTTCCCTGTAAGGAGTTTACCAGAGCCAAAACTCTGATAAGATGTCAGGAACTTATCATATCTGCATGTGGAGCCCAGCTGAGCTCACTGCTAACAGGCCACCATCAGATCTCCGCTCAGACTGCTGAGAGACGTCTGGCCTGGAAACAAAGGGCAGGGGAGGCAGAAGAGAAAGGTGAAGAGATAGGGAGGATCTCTCTGGACTGCACACGACCTCTCCAAAACCAACACTCCTGTTGTTTTTCCTAGCCAAGTGGGATATAGTCTGGCGGCGGGTTAAGCACTCCACCTCAGCTAACCAGTCTGCCTGCTGTGGCTGAACTTTTGCCTGTCTGCTCTCTCCACCATCACCACCACCACCACCACCACTTCCTCCTCCTCTTCCTCAGTCTCTGCCACACCCCTGCCAGCTTGCCCTGGTTCACGCTTGTGTTGGCTGTGTGGTACTCCTCTGAACCCCACAGACCACAGCACATAAATCCTGAGGGAAGCAGCCCGAGGCTCAAAGCTTCTCCTTGGAAAGAAACCTAAAAGCACTACAAACAAAATAAATATTCAGTGTAGAAAGAAACCAAGGAAGCTTTAAACAGAAGCAATAATGACTTTTTGAACGCCAACAGTAATACCACAGGGACTGATTAATTTATGCTAGTGTTTAAAATTTTTACATATGACCTTGTCTGTGCCAGAAACTACAAATATTCACTTTTTCTTTTATAATGTTTTTTGTTCTGAAATGGAAATTACATCTTCATTTGATTCTCCTGACTCCACAGGAAAGACCACAAGTAATTAAAAAGTTCACAAAAAAAGCAAATCCAATTTTTATTGCTGTTTTTTTTATGCATCTGTGGTTAGAGAAGACCATCCATCATAATTTAGTCTGCAAGTCTTGGTGAGTGATCTCCTCTAGAGCGACGATATGAAAGATGGATGATTATACATCTTTTTTTTTTTTTGCCACATCCGCACCCAGTCTAATGGTCTCAGTACTGGTAGCACACACACAGACACACACACACACACACACACACACACACACACACAAATCTGTGTTTACACCAAATTTCTTTCAAAACACAACCAGACAAATCTTATGACTTAATACCGTTTTTACCTTACTAACCCAATGTCTTTTTATTTCTATCTGCAAAACGGCCAGCACATGTGGAATAGTCACAAATCTGTATTAAGATTGTCTAGTTCACTATGTCAAGTTTAACAAATACTGATGGGCGCCAGTGCTCCCCCTCAGCCTCCTAGTAAATGCACCTATGGTATGAATTTGAAAATCCTACATTGCCTCGTTCTCAAGTTATCGCATTCTCAAGAGTTTCAGAAAACTTGACTTTTGGTAGATGTACCTATGCTATGAATCTAAAAGTCCTAGGTGACTTCCTTCTCGAATTATTGCATTCACAAACTTGGGTGTCCATGCTGCCCGCCCGCCTGGCAGGGTGTTGACAGTAGTATTATCTCAAATATACAACTGAGGTATGATTATCAGTGTTTATGTGTTTCTTCCATATTTATTTGTATCCAATATGTTATTTTCTTTGGTCTTCATTTTTGGTGAAATCTACAGGGTGGGCCATTTATATGGATACACCGTAATAACATGGGAATGGTTGGTGATATTAAAGTCCTGTTTGTGGCACATTAGTATATGTGAGGGGGCAAACTCCCCAAGATGGGTGGTGACCATGGTGGCCATTTAGAAGTCGGCCATCTTGGATACAACTTTTGTTTTTTCAATAGGAAGAGGGCCATGTGACACATCAAACTTATTGGTAATGTCACAAGAAAAACAATGGTGTGCTTGGTTTCAACGTAACTTTATTCTTTCATGAGTTATTTACAAGTTTCTGACCACTTATAAAATGTGTTCAA